>CAJNIZ010047082.1:55887-145648 GCA_905231905.1 Symbiodinium pilosum | reverse complement strand
TGTCCTTGCTTCCACAAAACTAGACGTTTCCTACAATGTGGCAGATTCTCCTTCACCCTTTTTCTGCCTTGAGAAAAAGGTTTGGTCAGCTTGCGTCGGAGTGGGGCAGAGGCTGAGTACTCATGTTGATGGTGTTCGTGAAGAATCTCTTTTCACATCAGAGATCGCGATGTTGAGACCAGAGGTTTTATCGTTTCTCTCCAGCAAGGGTTTTGGCTGCGACGGCAGCGTTGCCGAACATCAGCCTTTTCCATTACATGTTTGGCAAGCGCTGGGTACATTGACTTTGCCAGCTGCCTGCAGGGCCTGGGTCGTCAGGTGAGCCAGAGACAACCTTCTCTCTCCATGCAGCGTGGAAGAAAGGCAAGGCCAGGATGTTGCGGGGCAGAGCCCTAGATCTGAAGCCCGCTTATAAGCAGCTTGCCAGATACCCGGATGATGCTTAGGCTTCCATCCTTGCAGTGCTTGATCCCTCCTCGGGACATGTGTGCTTTTACGAGGCCGTACCTTACCCTTTGGGGCCATCAGTGCTGTTACTGGGTTCAATAGGGCCGCTCGTGCGTTGTGTCTCTGCCTGTCTAGGCTGCTCATGCTTGTGATCACAAATTTTTCCGATGATTATTGTCAACTTGAGCTGGAGGGCTTGTGCGATTCGGCCAGACTGCAGAGGAGTTTCTAGGCCTTTTAGGGTGGAGAATCTCCCAAGGAGAGAAGGCTCTTCCTTTCTCCACGGAGTTCGTGATGCTTGGGGCTCAGATCTCGTTTGAAGACGCTGAACGAGGTGACATCGTTGTGAAAAACAAGCTGGGCAGGCTTGATGGCGTTAAACAGCTTGTTAAACCTTTCTTGGACGGTGCAGCCCCCGATGCTAAGTTGCTGGCATCCTTGAAGGGTAAGCTCCTTTTTTGCTGCGAGCCATACGTTCGGTCGTTGCACTCAGATAGCAACTCAGTTGATATCCCAGGATGCAGCCGGTAAAAAGTTGGACTCGGTTCGCCAGGCGGTTTCTTTTGCCATCTCCCTCCTTGAAGGCGCAGAGCGCGCAGAGTTGGGCCATGGAAAGATGTTCCGCCCGTTGTCATCTTGACCGATGGCGCTTGCGAACAAGAGGGCAATCTTGTCTCCTTTGGAGCGGTACTGTTAGACCAGGTCTCGGGCCGCCAGGAGGTGCTAGGTGCAGAGGTGCCAGACCAGGTCGTCCAGGCATGGCGCGCAGGCGGCAAGAAGCAGGTCATTTTCTTTGCAGAAATTTATCCTGTGATTATCGCCAAAAAGACTTGGCGTAGTATCCTGGCCGGCCGGCGTGTTTTGATTTTCATCGACAGCGAAGCCGCAAAGTTTTCCTTTGTGCATAACTATTCGGCTCATGTGAATGCCACGAATCTCCTGCTTGAGAATGCTCAGCTGGATTTTCGTTCACATGCACTGTGTTGGTAAGCAGGGTGCCCAGCAGGAGCAATATCTCGGATGCTGGGTCGAGGTTGGACTTCGGTTGCTATCAAGCGTTCACGAGGGTGGACCCAAACTTCAGCCTGTGAGAGATGAAGTGGGGAGGAGGGCAGGCAGAAGTGCTGTCCAGGTTTTCAATGCAGCAGTAAATTGGGAACAAGTTCCCCATTCACTCAGAGCGCAGGTGGAGGGAGTGAAAAAAAGTGGCGACCGCTCCTGAGTGTTCACTGTGTGCAAGAGTTGAATAGTTATATTTCATCAGTCATGTCGGGAGATATTTGGATGCACATATTTCTGATATGATTGAGTGGAGTTAATAAATTTTGGTGGTCCATGATTGGAAATAAAGCTCATTATTTCCTTGTTTTCAGCGACCATGTGTGCATGCGTGCCTTGTTTTCTGGTGCTGTGTGACTTGACATGTTTTGCATGGAGTCTTGTGGCTCGATTGCGAGTCGTGAATTCTGTCCCGCCCGTCCTCCCTGGGGTTGAGGGCATGCCTTTATCCCAATGTATTGTGCGGCGCGCGCATCCAAACTTGACTCACTCCAGTCCCTATTGCAACAAAAAGGAAGCGGTCCGCGTTGCTTCGTGCTTGACTTGATTGTGAAAATATATTTCTCTATATATTTGATGGATTTGCTTCTGTTGTGCAAGAGTGTTGTGAGGCTTTTTCTAAGTGTTTTCGGTTAGTTGGCTGGTGGGCCTTCCAGAAAATTTTGGAAATAAACAGTTCATGTACATGTTCCGCTTGAGTGATTACACCACAGTCCATGTACATGTTCCGTTTGATGTTTGCGAAACTCACCTTTTCTCTCCCTTCCTGTTTTATGTCCATCGGACGGGTGTGGGAATTTGGGGCGTTACAGGTACAACTAATCGTGATCCACCCCGAATGTTCTTCGGGCGTCTGTTGCGGGCGGACAATCTGACTTGGCAGCGTTTCATTGAGGACAACATCCGGCCTCGAAAGGATGCAGCAGGCAATTTTGCGCTTGACACGCAATTGATCAAGGCCTCGGAGTTGTCGGCGCCAGCTTCTGCACTTCCAAAGGCCCCGAAGCCGAAACCTGCTAAGCGTAAGGGAGGCAAGGTGACGGCGCAGGTCACAGCGATGGGGGCAAGCCCCAAAGAGAAAAGGGAAGAGGCAGCAAAAACAAAAACCCCCGCGTCCCCTATGCCATCCTGCAGCGAGGGGGCACGGGCAAGACTCCGGATGGTTCAAAGAATTGTTTTGTTTATTCGCTGGGTGAGTGTAAAAATGGAGACGGTTGCCTTAAGGGTAAGCATGTTTGCTGCACCTGCTATTTGCCGCACTCGATGTTGCAGCATCCCAAGCAGTGACTATAGGGTCCACAGATCATAGGGTGCCACATGCCATGCAGACAGGATCACCCGTGAATGCCAGTCCCAGTGCAGTTCAGGGTATATTTGTATCCCCAAAGCGTTTGGAGGTGCCGCCCTGCTCAGTCAGTGTCATTGCCAGCAATTACAGGCCGGTGTCGCCTGTGCATGTGCCCGTGAGGAAACTCAAGGCTATTTAATGTCATCCAACGCAAATGCTGAGTCTTTTGCCGTTAGCCTGCTAAGCCAGGAGCACGCGATGTTTTCTCTCTTGCAAATAAATGTTGCCGCAGCATGGCGAACCTCGCAATGGCCTCCAGGGTAGCGCATTTTCTGCTGGGGCTTGCAAGCCTTGAGGTATCACGGGTTTATGTTTTTCTTGCAGTACGCAGGCTGCTACATGCCAGGTCTTCGCCAAATTTGTCGCGCAAGAACAGCTTCAAGCAGTATTGAGACTTGTTGCACTCATCTTCAATGCCGGTTCCGATTATTACAGCGATTCGCTAAACGCTGATGTGCCCGTTTTCGCCCTTAGCAATTTTCAAAGGAGGAATCTCGTGTCAGGCCGAAGGAGGGCAGTCTTTGGCACATTTTCGGAGTAAAGACAAAGAAGAAGCGGTCAATGCCAAGTCAATGCTTATGAAAATGGACGTGCTCTTGGGTTTTGCATGGGTGAATTGCTCAATCCGCGCGGCTCGAACGAGGATCCTACTTAGGAAAAACAATTCCGTATGCAACCAGCGAACCGGGATGGGCGCATTTCAACTAGATTCGCGACAACGTACTTCAAACAGTTACAAACATTGAATCAGAACAAGATATCCTGTTTGATTTTTCACAAAGCAGCGGTAATAAGGACTGAAGAAAACAGATGGTTGATGAGACATGGCAATTTACGAGTTATTTCCCTGAATGAGGTTTCCAATACTTTTTGGTTTCGGTGACAGCAGCATAGCTGAAGCAAACGCGCAAAAGATGAGGAAGTAAATGAAGTGCTCATAGCCGAGCAACTCAAAGCTCGATGTGATGCATGTCAAAATTGTGAAGGTGGATTGAGGGTGAGATCACACATGACGAGAGACAAAATATTGAGTGCATGTCGAACGACAACAAGGCAAAATGGGGAGCGAGGATGGGGCATGATGCGTGTCCATGACGATATCGATCCTGGAATGACATTGCCTCAGGCTTGTGCTAGTTTACCATATTGTGCAGCTGATGGTGCAGGTAGGTTTTGTTAAGCAAAAAGTCCGATGCGCGATTGAACTGCTAGTTGATTCATGAGGTCTGCTGGGTGCTGATGCCACTTGATGCTGCAGCAGCTGAGGACCATCTCACCGGTCTTGATTGCCTGAAGTTTCGTAGTAGCCGCTCCTGAAAAACCAAGCGATTTTGCAGCAAAGTTCTTCCGTGATGTATGCATACATCGTCCATCAGTGAGGCACTGCTGTTGGCAGAAGTGGGTCCGGATGCCGTGCAGGTTTGGTTCATGAACCATGAAAACGTGCTGAAGCCGGGGGTTACCTTTTTGTAAGTGACGAGGTCCTGCGGCCCCACTATGCTGCTTTGGTGGGCGTTGCTGATCTAGCGCAGAATGCCGGAGGCTTCCAATATGTGGGAATTCATTATTGGGACATTGACAGCTCATGATGTCAGGCCAGCAGTTGAGGTCGTTGTGTCTTTCTGAGCATGTTCTCATTGCACCACGTGCCGCGTATCAGAAGCAGAGTTCACCCAGGCTTCGACACATTGGCGAGTTGACCGGTAAGCTTGCTGCTTTGGAGGCGCAACTCTTCAAAGTTGGTAGTTGTCATTGTGCAATCTGGTGCGTTTCAGGATTCTTGTCAGCATTGGAGGGCTGTATGTGAACAGTTCCAGAAGCAGCTGACGCAGGCAGCCTGCTATGTTGAGCATGCCTCAAGGCATAAACTCGCTGTCAGTATGCACGTGGATCCAGGTCAATTTTGCACATGCCGCAGCCAGGCAATGAACTTTGTAGAGGAATCTGTTTGGACAATTTTTGCTTTCTGAAGAGGCAAGCAGCTGATGGCCAGCCAAATGCTTGGAGTGTTGACAGGTTCAAGCAGCGCTGAACGTTTGTTGGGGTACGCTGTCTTCAGGCGCATCCGCGCAGATGTCCTTCAGGCAAAGTTGCTTTTTCTTGTATGCGTGATTGTTCGTAACAACAGCAAAAACTTTCGACAAGTTGTGGAGTAAACCAACTTCAAAGATCAGGCACGAATGCTGGACCTCACGAAGCAGCAGCAGGTGCTTGTAATTGAGTGGATGTTTGTATGTCATGTGGTGGCCTGTATCGCTTCACTTTTGTTCTGCCATTCAAGATGCAAAGGCAGCAGATTGGGTTCAATCAAATGCACGCGAGAGTAAGCTCGTCAGCGCGTACGGCTATGCTGAGGTCGCACATGTTCTTATGAGGCGAAGCTTTCGATGCGGAATTTGAAAATTTGGGGGACAGAGTAGGTTCGTAGTATGCCAAATCGGCAATCTGCCTCTTGGCGTGCTTCCCATGCACCGAAGCCAGGCTTCAACGCTCGTCGCGCAGAAGAACTCCGAGTCCTTACAGGCAGCGATTCGCTGACGCCAGGCGCACAAGTTTTCTTTGCTTGTTTTGAAGGTCGATGTGCAAAGATTGCATGGAGATCTTCAGATCCTCAGAGGAATTTGGCCTTCAATCATCCCATATCTCCGTCTCAGTTGCTCAGCACGGCAAGTATGAGAACTTGTTACCATGTGGATCCAGGAAGAGCCGGGCAGAGGCCTGCCGAAAACCACATGCCATAAAGCTTCCTTCCAGCGCTCCTCTTCAGGTGCTTGCACAGCAAGAGGAGATCCGACGACTTCGCATTGAGCTTCAGGCAATCGAACTTGAAGCAGGTCAGTTAGTTTGTCATTTGTGACAGCAAAGGTTCTAGGTTCCCAGCAGCGCCAGCACACACAAGAGTTGGAGGCATTGGACGACTCTTGAAACATGGCAGTGTAACATAGTGTAACGCATTTAAGAAGTCGTGGAATTCCAGGCAGAGCGCTTACGGGCTGCAGGATCTAACCTCTCGGCAGAGACTCTGGGCCAGGCAGCGAGAATGCACGGAGTTCTTTTGTGTGCAAAGAAACAGGTTCTTGTGATGGGCGTTGTGATGGCCTAGTGTGGTTCAGGAAAAAGCAAAACTCAAAGCCGCCCTGAGGCCCTGAAATGCAACATGCAGATTCTTCAGATGCGGTAGTAGAGGGAGCTGTTGGCATTCAAACGACAGGCGGGTGGACGAGGATCAGCGTGAGCAGCTGGAGATTCTGTCTATGCAAGCCCTTGAAGAAAAGCGCCGATCGCAGCAGATGCTGGAGGCAGCACGCTTCACATGCTTTGCATTTCGCGCCGCCTGCATGCGTCACGTGCATAGGCAAAGCACCATGAGCTCATAGCTTCGCGACAGGCGAGGCATGGCATGTGACAACATGTGACCAGAGCCCGCCATTGCCTAAAGCATGTCCTCAGGCTGCCGGAACGCAAGAGGCAATGTTGTCCGAGGCCTGCTGCACTCTTGTGCTGATCATTTGTTGGGTTGTTGCCTTGAGGTCCGGTCCCTGATGCCGGTTGCTGTTGTCGCAGCACAATTCACAAAGGATCCCCACAGCCCAGCCATGAAGTTGGTTTCCAGCTCAGCCCATCCATTTGATGTACTTTAATAGCGTATTTTCATGGTGAGGCCAGGGGTCCAGTCCTTCTTTCAAGTACAACGTCAGTGAGGATTCCGGTTCTGGCATTGAGGCAAAACTGCAAGATGGACTGTGTGATGTTTTCCTTCACGATTTGAGCAGGTGGGGTCCTGGAATATCTTTGAACTCCACTCCAGGCTGGGAGGCCATGCCGCACCTGGCATCGCTGTGATTCGCTGTGGGCTTGTGCTTTTGTTGTTTTCGAGGCAGTCAGGGAGGGCTTGTGGCCTGGCTGCACTTGCTTAGGTGCACACATTCGGGTGAGTCCATAATTTCACTCATGGAGCGCAGATACGACTTGAGCATTCTTTGTGGCGTGCTTTGCTGAATTCCAGAGTATATGCTGCGTGGGCAAAAGTGGCAGGTTTTCTTGGCTCCATCGGCTGCAAACGGGCGTTGCGCAGCCGGAGCAGGCTGAGGAGAACCCACAAGAAGACTCCCCGCAAGCATCCTCTGTAGATTGAGCTCAACGTCTGTGAAGTGGATGGTCGCTGGTCTACAGCTCAAGTATGGCGAACCTGAAAGGAAATACAGTGTCAAAGTGTTGCAGAAGATCTAAAATCTTCAATGCACTGAGTCTCAGGTTTTGTTGTGAAGCCTCTGAAGCAGAGCGTTTTGCCGCTCTCCTTATGTACCAGGCTAGGGCTCAATGTTTGGCACGTCTCCAGCTTCTCCACTTTGCCGCAGGTCTTGCACCGTGACACCCCTGTGTCTCCCACCTGCCACGCCCGCTACTTCGCACTTCAAAATCTTGAGTTCAGCAAGCAAATATGTAGATGGCCTGGAAACGTTTCAGGTCGCTTCCGCGCACAAGGTCATGACCATACCTCAGGCATTTGTAGATCATAGAGATGGCTGTCGAAGCGTAGACTTTGTGTCATGATCTCGAAGGATGATTTCAAGCAGCATTCTGGGCTGAGTGCCGGCTACTCAGTGTTTGTTGTCTGAGATCTGGCATGATCTCGAGTTTCACATTTCAGTCAGGCACCAGGTGTGAAGCTGTTCTTGTACCAATACTGGGCTGACTGATCCTGGATTAGAGACCTGGAACCTCGTTTAAAGTAACATCAGTTTGTTCTATTCGACTTGGGCTCAGTCGTAATTCTTTGAATTTGGCAGTCGGGTTGAAACAACACCTTTAGCCCTGTGGGTCGTGTCTTTCTTGCTGGGCCTGACACCCGGTCTTGTTTCAATGAGGACCCTGCAATTTCGAGTTATATAGAAGGGTGTGAGGAGGAACGCTAAAATTTTGATTCGCAGGTCTGCCAGGCTAGTATAAGCGTATTCAAGAGCAACCTAGTTGCAGCCCATGAGCAATCAAATGCAAAAGCTTTCAAGGTGTTGAGCTGTGGAGCAGTTTGGAGAGACGCCCCTCAGGCACATGACACCTGACGGAGACTTGCATGGACCAACTTGCATGGACCAACCGGTTGCAAAAATCTATTGTTGGCAGGACAATGAAGACTTTCTGCGAGCCTTTCTTGTTGGATCCCCATTGAGAGATGCTGGGGCCTCTGCTCTGATTTGGATTACGTTGCTGCATGGCATCTGGTTCTGGCTGCTTCGCATGGAACATGACAAGAAGGCAAAGCTACCCAGAGTACAGAAAACTATGAAGCGCTGGTTCCATCAAGGGTGGAGTGGGGCGGGGGCAGTTTCGCAGGAACATGTGCGTCCTGCAAAGGGCTGCAAAAGGGCATGCTCGACATAGAATGCTCGATGAGGCCCTAACATTTTTGAGGGGTCAAGTTTAAACAGCTCGCAGCGTCCATCATAGTCACCATCAGCAGCATGCACTTCCCCCCCCTTCTCATTGTCATTGTCAATGTCATCATGCTTGTTGGCTCCTTGGTCGTCTCCTTGTTAATTACTCACCACGTCCGCCAATCCACAATAATACTGCCTGCAATGCGAGTGCTCACCTGTGTCCGGTCATGAATCCTTGCCCTAGCAGTCAAAAGATTAGGCCACCCAAACAGCATCCCTCAGATGGCCACACGCACGGTACTGAAGCTGGCTTAGGATTGGGTTGGATCGAGTTGGGTTTGGGCAGGTGCATTTGGCAAGCCAAAACGCTAGCCCGCAGAGGCGAAAGCCTTGCCCTGCAGCACGAAAAAGAGTGTAAGGCACGTTTTCTTCTTCATCAAATTCATTTCAAAAATGTAGAACATTTTGAAGCAACAGACGCACAAAACAACATCTGTTCCAAATTTACGCATACCTTCTCAAGAACAGTTTTCAAAATTCCGATTATTTTTAACCAAACAAAAATCCCATGATTTTTGCAAAAGGCGACATTAATAAGCTTTTGTCAAAATCAGGTTTATGGGCAGGCTAAAATGTCAGCCAGCCATGGAGATGCCTAGCCGGCCTAGCCAGCCTAGCCAGCCTAGCCTGCAAGGCTCCATACCCACCTGACTCATGTGGCTGCTGATGAAGGCATGGTGGAGGATCAGGTGGCGCAGCCCAACGACAAAATGGATGTGCCGTGATGAGGCAGCTGGAGGTATTCAGAGCGTTGAGCCATCCTTGGGCGATTTTTGGCTCCCTTTTGTGTTGCCCAGCCCATCTCTGGTGTAAGTGGACATTCTGAGGCTCTGCCCCAACTTGGGCCATCTCCCGAGCCCCCCACGCAGACCCCCAGACATGCTGGGCGCGGAAGGCCCTCGCAGGCCGATACCTCCAGTACCTACTTACTTACCTGGCGTTTTTTCCGCTCTCAGTTCCAGTTTTTCACCATGATCTTTATCTCCGCCGATCATGTCTGTGTCCATCTGTTTGGACAGGCGATATCAGCCGCCACTGATTCATTTGTAGCTTCATTTTCCAAATCTTCCTATGGTTTTTGAGAGTTCTTGACTATTTGCGAGCCAAGACAATGAACGATTTTTTGTATCACCAGCGGCGCAACCGTCCTGATCTGAGCGCATGGCTTCATTTTGGGAATGTTGTTGTGGAATGGATGAGCCTAGGCGTGGAGGATGTGTTGCAGCGAGAGGTGCAGTAGTGGGGGTCGGCATGTGAGCATGCTCATATGCAATTTCTTTTGTCACCTGCCAGTTGGCAACATCGTTCCGTTTACCTGACCCGAACTCGACAAACCCAGAGACTCTTCTGAAATTGGTGTAGGTGTTGTGCACGAGGATGGCAGACATTTACCGTTCAGCAGATGGTGCAGCCGAAGCAAGAGGGATGCAGCAGCCACCTCAGGAAGTGTTGGATCATGCTCCAGTACCGGCAAAAATTCGGCATCAGCAAGCAGGACAAGCTTGTGGGTTGATTGCCTCGGCACACACGTGTTTGTGTTTGAATTTGCTGACGAGGCTGACTTTCTGAAATCGCCCATCCTTATTTGCAGGGTTGCTAGACGTATAGCGTATTGCTGGACGCATGACTCTACAGACCGGTTCTGACAGCAAAAGCAACTGGGTGCCAATTCAACTGAAGCAGCCCGAACGTGTGGCAGGGTGGCCGGGTCGCATTCACAAAGCGTCTGGCATAGTGGCCTGCAGTTCGTCGTTCGTGGTGACGGCGTGCGCTTTGGAGTGAGGAGCTTCTGCTGTAATGTTGGCATCGGCTGCTCAGGCGCATTTGACTGCCAGTGGAGGGTAATGGGGTAATCATGGCAGATGCACTTTTCCGGCATGGGCTTTGCATTCATCCTGATCAGGCTGCCTCGGCTGCAGCAGCTGCTTGCCGCGAGAGCAAACGGATGCAAGGCCCCATCTGAACCAGGCGCAAAAAAAGCTGTTGCTGGTATTGCTGTCTTGTCTCTCATTGCAAGCAAAGGACGTCCCTGCTAAAAAAAAGTGGCCGCCAAGGGGTTCAAGTTCAAGGTGGTCCAAGGCATGCAAGCGAGAATGGCTCTCTCAACACGAACTCGTATCAAACAGAGCCGGCAATTAAAGCCGTTGACAGGCCGCTAGCTTTCGAGCTGCACCCAGTGTATTCGCCAGAAATGTATGGAAATGCTGTCATTCATGCAAACTGATTGCCTAGTTTAAAATGGAGCCTTCATATAACTGTCACGGCACGGGCGATTGTTGTTCCTAGTTCATTAGTTCTGCAATGCTGGGAATGCTACATGGCCCAGACTCCAGATTTTGTGGATCACTATGCCGTGTTCAAACCTTAGATGCAGCACGGGAGAATGTCCTGTGATGCCTTGGTGCTGATAAGTTGATGGCTCTTACAGTCTTACAGTGTCTGTCACGACTGAGAGATGTGTCAAGGTTGGGCTGTTCCCCGAAATCTTCGCATGCAGAGCCCCGATTGTTTTGAGCATTTATGCCATCACGGGCTTGCGTCCGCCACAGCTGCCTCCAACTTCGATCGTTTTGTGGTTGCATGCAGCCGAGCTTTCCAGCTGAGGAATTAAAACGTGCATACCACGAGCAGTTGCGCGAGTATCACCCGGACAAGAGACCGAACAGCAAGGAAGGTCGCGGCAAGAAGATTACCGCATCTCTGAGCCCCTGCTGCAAAAAACAAGGGACATGTTTTGGGCACAAAGATCTGCCCCTGAAGCCAGGAATCAAGCATGGGAGATACTTCAAGATGAGCAGCGGCGAGAACAGTATGATCGTATATGGCAGAGCAGGATGGAGGAGCCAGTTTCTGCCGCAGATGAGTGCCGCCGCTCTGGAAACGAGCTCTACAGAGCGGCATGCCTTCTTGCTCAAAAGCACAGTGATGCCCATGAAAATGGTATGACCTTCGGCGTTGGAGAAGGTGCTTTGACAAGAACGGTGTTTTGCAAGTTTCGCTTACCATCCTTTGCGTGCTAGTATACCAGGTTTGGACTGGGCAAAGCAAGCCTTGGAGAAGTATCAAGCAGCGATTGAGGCTTATTCTCAAGGCATCCCAGCTGGTGAAGAGTTCATGTGCCGGTGTTCCAAGCCATCTTCATGCAAGTTTTAAGCTTGCTGTGTCAGGCTTGGAGGCTGCTCCAGGTGATCACCGCCTGTACAACAACAGAGCGTTGTGCTTTGCTGCTTTGAAGATGTGGGGAAGATGCCAGGAGCAGCAGCCCGGATTCAAGCAATGCCTGGCTTCAACCCATCAGCCCCCATCTCTCGTGTGGCTAGTCTTCCCCAAGAGTGCCAACAGTACATACTGCTAAAATGAGACTGTTGATGGTGCTTGTTTGCCGCGCCGCTTCTGTTTTTTGTCAGACGTGATATGACAGGTATGTTGTGTTACTCATGTGTGTTTCAGCGCTTCGTTTGTGAACCTGAGTGGAATCGGTTTGCTAGTTTTGCCTTCTGCCTTTGCTATTCTTCTCCGGTGCTCTTCGTGCATTGTGTCCGGAGTTCAGCTGACGAACGGTTTGATAGAGGGTGATTGGGAGCACCCATGGCTGCTGTGACCCGAACCCCAGTGGCTTACTGTCTGTCCGCATCTCTGCATGTTGCACCATGCAACGCCAAGCAGGAGGATGCTAAAGAAGTGATTCGGCTGAAGCCTGACTTCAAGAAGGGATGGTTCCTTCTTGCGAAAGCCTTGTGGAAGGACAGCGGCTGCATTGGATGAAGCTGCGTGGCACAACCTGACACACTTCAGGAGGGTCGCCTAGCAGACGCCAAAAAGGAGTTGGATGCCGGCCTTCAGATCGTGCCCGATTGCGCAGACCTACTTGATCTGCAGCAGCTTTGACTCCATTTTGGTTTTTCCGTTGCATTGGCGCGCCATGCCGTTCCGGAGACTCTAGCCTTCCAGCATTCTGCCTGGAGTAGTGTCACTCCCTATCATTAGTGCAATTGACTTCTAGATGAAGCCGCGCAATCATAAGATGGACGGTTGGGCCATGCAGATTCTGGATTATGCTGCTGTGGAAGATGCGCTTCAATCTTGGTATTTGAACCAATGGTCAGTGTGCATGCACAGCCAGTGCTGCTGATGCCGCTGACTCTTGCTGTCTTGCACCTGCTGCCGGGGCTGCCGCTGCCGCCGCTGCCGCCGCTGCCGCTGCTGCCGCTGCTGCCGCTGCTGCCGCTGCTGCCGCTGCTGCCGCTGCTGCCGCTGCTGCTGCTGCTGCACTTCCCAAGCTCTGACACGTTCTAGGACCTCTAGAAGCATGAAGGTTCGGTTGCTGCGTCGCTCGGGTTTGCAAGGGCGGAGATCCAGAACTCCCTTGCCGAGCTGTCCGGCGGCCTTTTGGCACAGATTCAACCGGTGGCATTCGTTTGCATCTAGCTTTGTACTAATATTACCTGACATCTAAGACCGAGGTCAGCATCTTCCTTCTATTCTGATGCGCAGGGGCAGCGTCAGCAGAAGCTTGTTTGGCAGTGTGGCGGCAAATAAATAACAGTCAGCGCTGGTAGCTGAGGAAATGTGTCTCCAGTTGGAACGCCCCCACCATCATCAAGCTCTGTCCGTGTGCAGCCTCCACCCCCAATCCACAAGCCGATGCCGCCCAGAAGGTCTCCTGTTGCGTCATTGTAAGCTGCTGCAGTGAGCACGATCTGAGTTTTGATAGAGGCAGGCATGCACGTCCCCCACTCCACCTGGTGATGCCTCCGGTCTTGGACGATCCCAAAGTTTGCGGTGCTTCAATGAGAGGCAAAGGCAAAATCACGTATCCGCACGTAACCTCAAAGCTTGCACTTGAAGGCAGGCCTCCGGCTCCAGAATTCCTGGAGCCAAGAGCAGCTCGCTTTCGCCTCTGAAGCACCGACGTCTACGGTCGGGGCTCCCTATTTGTTTTTTCTCCAGCCTTTTTCTGCGGCCACGTGCGAGATCCTGCAAGGCCGGACTTGGGAGACACGCTCGCATCCTCGGGCCTGGAAGCTACTGCTCGATTTGGAGACAGCACGGCAGCTCCCTTTCTGAACAGCTTGTTGCGGCTATGCCATATCAGATTCCTGCATTTGGCAGCATTGTATGTGCAAGGACTTTGGTGAAAAGATTAAGCTCTTCGCGAATCACACCTCAGGAATCATCCCGAGCTCATGCAGCAGCATATGATGAACAACATGTCCTTGTTTGTCAAGTGTGCTCATGTTCTTTGTCAGGTCTGTCTGGTGTCCACAATGGTAGCAGAACATTGTGGGATGCAACCTTAGCTTGCCTTTGTTTGGATGGCTGCGTACAAATTGACATTTGGTGTGAACTAAGGAACTGGCTCAACTTGCTGGCATCAGAAAATCTGGTGCTGCATGACAAGGTGCAGGTTCAATTCGTGTTTTTGTCCGATCCCAGGTTCATTCCAAGAAACAGCGTGGGCCAGTCCTCCCTGACCTCCAAAGGATGGTTGGAACAACATGCTAGCCCTGGCCTTTCAGACCCTAGTAGCGGATATTGTGTGCCTTCAAGTGGTGATTTTATTTTCGCTGGCACTCTGTTTTCATATTTTCTCAAGTTTCACCACGATTGCATAGCGGCTTCAAAGGACGTGCTCAGCGTGATATCTCTGACTTTTTTCGAAGCGGTTGCATTGGCATCGAGAACGGATGTTCACATTGCTGCTCAAGCTTGCCGTTAGTGAAAATGGTAAAATTCAAACAAGTGTCAACGAATCAAACCAGCAGCAATCTTGTCATAACCTGAAACTTTGTGTACGTGATGGCTGCCACTCCGAGAGACGAGGCATTTGGCAAGAGTTTGAACGGCATCTCCTGGGAGCCTTTTGCATGCCAGGTGGATGACCTCGTGCAGGACATGGTGTATTTGTCCAGAATCACTGTGTTGACCAGACTGTTGCAACATGCAATTTTTTTAGAGGAGATCAGTCAGCTTCCAGCAAGCAAAGGCACAACTGGTGGCTGGGGGCCCTAGGCTTGCATGGCTTCAGGCATCCAAAAAAAACAAACCTTGGCCGTGCCATTGTTTTTGTGGCAAGCAGCAGGAAAGGGCTTTGATCTCTGGTGTTTGCATCTGTTGGACAGTGGGCCTGTGAATGCATGTAAACTCTGCTGGAACAGGGTCCTTTTCAACCTTATGCACCCCTGCATTCATGCAAAATCGATGGTGCTTCAATACATGTTGCACTTGCACTCTCTAGATCTGTGTTCGAGACTTAATGTGGCACCTCCTTTAGTATAGACGCCCCGCCCCCTCCCCCTCCCCCGCGAACAATTGACGATTCCCTTTAATCGCGGCGGCCCCCCCCCTCCCCCAAACCCAAGTTTACCGCGCAATTGACATCGATAAATACATGAACCTCGGTAGTAGCCTTGAAGCTGGTATTCTGTTTCGTATTAGTGTGCGTATTCAATTAACACCCTATTACGCCGATTGGAAACCTATTCAAACCTCATAAGAATCTAATTTCGTGCAAGTAAAATCTAATTAAACCATTGAAACCAGATTTCGTGGGGTTCACAAATTCATGCATTTGCTAGTATTTGGCCTCATGGCGAAAGGCTCTGGGCCTTTTAAGTCATATAAAGCCTTTTAATTTCCGGAAATTCTGGGCAGCTGGCGGAGTGAATTAAAATTTCGAACCCGCAAGACATTTCCTTATTGAGGATCCGGGGCTCTGTTGGACTACTTCCCACAGAAATTGACGGACCCTGTGATTTCTAATAATCGCGAAAAAGCGGTTTATATGGATCTGGTTGCTCTGAGTTTACGGATTTTCGGATTTTCTACTATCAGGCCTGATAGGTAAAGGCTCTGGTGCTAGAGCTCTGGAATTAGAAATCCTTTAAGGGCTTGAAGGCAAATTTGAGTTAGGTAAGAAATTTGAATTTTTGTATTTTGGCACAAAAAATTTCTGTTATAAAGAACACCCCAAACAATAGCACATTCTGGATAAATTTCCCGGAAGATTTCATTATTCCAAGCCCCTATACTGAAGGGGGTGCGACATTCCGGGCTTGAAGCTTGCGTTTCAATTGATCCGAGCAGCCCGGAGTCTGCACCAGAGCTCTTGATCTGACGTGGTTATGGCACAAATGGTCCCGTCCCACAGGTTCAGGGACTTTTCAGTCGTTTGTTGTGGTCCACCTGATCGTATTCTGGAGGAAAAGGATTTGCTGGACCTGGTTCAACAGAAAAAGGTTTGTCGAATTATATATAGGTGCATTCAGATTGAACGCATCCCGGCACAAATGCAGACCAAATGAAAACCTCATGATGAAACTGTCATATCAGCATACCAAAAGAAATTATCAGTAATTCTCAAATCATCCAAATTACATTGACCGTTGCTATTCAATTCTAATTCTGCTACACTAGAATCACTTGTAGTATACGCATTAATTTTTATTACCTTTAAAGTTATATAGTTAGTCTGGTTTTTCAAGGTTGCTACATCTCTGTCTGCCCCTGCTCCAAACTGATTACTAAATCAAACTCCTTCTAATAATTCTGCATTTACTGTTGAATTTTAATACGTTAGTCCCTGATGTAAAATATTTGGTCTTGATGCCACAGGGGAAAACTTACATGATCAGTGAAGGTTGTTTTGTCTTCTTTTTATGATAGAAAACTATCCATTTGTGTGTCTGTGTATCCACCACCTGCACCTACTAACCCTAGATCCCAGCGAGCCGAGGGTGCAAGAACAGCATACTTGGGGCCGTGGCCTTGCCAGCTTCGCATTTCATCAACTTCGGCTGGTGGAAAAAGGTTCTAGAAAAAAAGTTGAGAGCACAACCCGAAGCCCCATGAACCCCAAACATACCGGGTCGTAGCAGGCAATGGAGATGTGCATCCGTATAGTATCTGATCTACAATCCTGGATTACGAGATGATTCAGTGGTTTCCATTTCCCTTTTCGTTTCTTCATTCCCTACAAACAGCACCAAGATAGCCCTAAACACTAAACATTCCTATGAGCCCGCAGTTTGCATTTCATTTTCCAGTTGCTCTTCCATTTGATTTCATGTTCCAACCCTGAACCCTAAAGCTACAGTAGCCTTGCTTTTCTTTCCATTTATCTCATTTCTTGATAGCAACCGGCAAGCAATTTCTGGCCAGACAGGCCTCGACGTAGAGCCTTGCCTAAGCCATCCAAGCAGTGGTGGCTGGAGTCTTCAAGGCTGCTGGTGAAGAGCCAATTCAGGGGTGTTTGAGCGCCGCAGCAATAGAAAAACAGCCTTTGACACAGTGTTGAAGCACGACACTGATGGCAGTTGTTTGCCTTCCGTCACTTGAAACAAGACGGCTGGGCTCGTCCAGTTTCGGTGACGAGTCTGCTGTGGAGCAGCCGTGTTTGGGATTACTGGCTGGTTCTGGATGCATCTCAGGTCCTGCAATAGCTTCTCTCGGGGACCTAGTCGATGTGTCAGGATCCCAAAGCCAATCTTTCAGAAGGTAGGTCAACTATGCTTGGAAAACAACCCCAGGCAGAAGTTCTTGGACGAGAACCAAGAAGTTGCGCAGCGCTTGACAGCAAGGATGTCCAGTTTAGTGCTGGCCTGAGCAGGAGCTTCGGAAGGCTCTCATAGTGCTCTCAGCGCTTTTGGACTCTAACTGTTTGGTTTGGCAGAACTAGTTCATGACGTTCGGATCTTGTGATCATCATGTAAGGTGTCGCAGGTCATGGCAGAGGTGGAAGCCGTGCAAAATCAGACGCCTGGCAGTTACCATGGGTGCAGACGGGGTTATACGGCAGACTGATGGCAAGAATGATGCTATGGTCAGGAATCAGCTTCTCCGCGAAAAGTTACAGGCACGAGCTGGTTGCAAAAGCCTTGCAACATCCCTGCTTTTTCAGAGTGTCTACTGGAATGGGAAGGCTAACCAAATTCCGCTGCAAGACCTTGATGATTTGACACAAGGGTTGCAGCCTCACATGAGATCTTGAAGATACAGACGTGCCTTTTCAAACTATAAGGTTAAATCTCCCGGGTGCTGCCGAGTTGAGTGGTGTTCTTGGGGAGACGAACGGCTCCAAGCAGCGCGCAAGAAGAGCCAGTGTTCAAATGAAGAGGCGGCTGGGAGCTGGGGAGCTGGTCTGCTTGGATGTGCAGCTTGTCTAGGAGTTGATCATCGGTCGTGATATACTCCTTTACATCTCTTTTAGTGCAATATTTGTTGTGATGTCTGATCAAGTTAAGACTAATATGCAGGCTGCAGCAGCGCCGGAAGTCATCTACCAGTCAGGCTGGAGGGTCCAAGAGCACGATTCGTTCCGCAACGTTGTTGCCAGATGATGCATGGGTGACGCATACAGTGCATACATGCTCGGCATGCCCGTGTGGCATACTCGTATTGCATACCCGTATTGCATACCCGTATTGCATACCCGTATTGCAGATGGGCGACCTGGAGCATGCTCTTCAAGTTTCCCCAACCGCTGGAATGGGTGTCAAGCACTCGGTGTTCTCTGTGGAAAAAATGTGGCACCTAAGCATTGCCGATTCAAGGCCAGACCAGGGACACCGGGCTCAAACAACAATCACTTTGTTGACATCACAGAGTCCTCCTCTCAGCTTTGGCACCACGATTGGGCTGTGAGAGCACTGTACAAATCACAACAAAGAGCCTGACACAGATTTTGGGGCCTCTGCACTGAGACAGCATAGCCTAGCTGAGTCGCGGCCAGTCGTGTGTATGTCGTTCGTGACTGGGCTGCGCAGGTAGCTGCACCAGTTGCATTTGCTTTTGCTTAGTTTTTTTTTGGTGATATTTCTCCTAGCACGTGGCGAAGTGTGGGCAGCATCCCCCCGGCCTCTGAAAAGTACGAACAGTCAGGAGGATGGTGAGTGTCCAGCCGATCCTTGTAACTGTCCTCGTTTGTGAGGCCTCGGATGCGGCATTGTCGTAACTCCCCAGCTTCTCGCCGAACAACTTCGAAACTCGAAACTCTTTAACCTTCAACAATCCCAAAAACCGAAACAACCTCAAACCCTGAACGCTAAACCGAATGGATTTGGGCCAAGATGTGTTGAGTGCTTTCCAGGCCCAGCCTAAGTTACAGAAGCATGCGTTGATTGCACAAGGACAAGGCTGGCCTTAGGCCTTTGCCAGCTCTGCGGGTAAAAGGGGCGTGCAAAAACACAACCTAAACAGCTCCAAACCCTGAACCCTAGCAGCGGCACCAATGCGCGCAAGATAGTGCAAACGGCAGCGGCACAAAACAACCCCCGAACCCTCATGAGCCCCAAAGCCTTACTTAAACCTAAGCAACCTTATTCAGAGCAGCGGCCCTTGAAGACCTAAACCTTGAGAGAACCCTAACCCCTAAACCCTAAACAACCCTAAAAACTAAACAGCCCCAGCCCCTAAACTCTAAACGACCCGAAGGCCTGTACCCTGAGCAACCTCAAGTCCGAAGCAACCTCAAGGCCCAAACACTAAGCAACCCCAAGCCCGACAGAACCTCAAACCCTAAACCCTAAGCAGCGCTCAACAACCTTCGACCCAAAACAATCCTAAACTCTAAACAGCCCCAAAGCTCAATCCTGAAAGAACCCTGCATCCGAAAGAACCTCAGACCCTTAGCGCTAAACAGCCTGAACCCTGAAGCTTAAACAACCTGAAAACCTGAACCCCAAACCCCACACCCTAAGCCCTACACAACTGCAGACAAAACCAAACGCTAAACCCTAACGAGCCCCAAAGCCCTACACCCTTAACTCGAAAATGAGCCCAAACCTGAAACACCCCCAACGCCTAAACTCCAAAGAGCCCCAAACAGAAAACCCTACACAATCCCAGGGCATAAGCGATTTTTGTACGAAATATTAGCCGGCACATTAACTGGCGGACGGGCAAAAGTGAGTTATGCATTGTCACGAAAGTGAATCCCCTCACCATTGGGATCGTGGGAGTTTTCTTACAGAAATAACAGAAGAGGGATGCCGGGATGATCTTAAGCGCTTACAGTGCTGTTTTCTGAGCCCAGCCGGTGGTGCGCAAACGAAAGCAGAGGAACCAACAGCATGTAGAATCCTTAGGGATTATGTACTTTGGTTGTGGGTTGTAGTACTGGGGAGTAGGATCTATGAACCCCAGACCCCAAACCCTCGACAACCCATATAGAAGTTCTGATGCTTACTCCATTTTATCCAGTTCGGGTTTGTAGCACCTATCCGGGAATCATTATGATTTTGACATTAAGTCACAGCATCTGCAGCATGCATAAAGCCCTCAAAGCTGTAATTTGTAGCATCTGAAACCAGGGATTCCTCGCTCAGCTGGGCATAATGTACTTTACACCACTGGCAGGGCCCTGCAGGCCCCAGGGCCTTGCAATGGTTGCAATTCAGAATACTTGCAGCCCCTACGAGGCCCAGATGCTGTAGCAAGCAACCTGAAGCCCTTCACCCTAAGCAAGCTCCAAACCTTATCCCAACCAGCCGGTGTTTTGTGTGTGCGTTTTTTTCTTTCTGTTGTTGGGCCATCCAAGGCGATCGCAGGCAGGTGGTGAGTATGTGAACTCCCGTTGTCCGCCCCAACAGCAAACAAAACACGCGCACATCCCCCACCCCAACAAAAAACCAACCCCCCGCATCACGCCCAAACAAAAAAGCACGTGCACCACGCCAAACAACAAAACGACGCGCCCTGCCCCAAGAGCAAAACACGCCCGCCCCAACAGCAAAAACAAGAACCCCCTGGCCACCCTGCCCAGACAGCAAAAGAAGATGCCCGGTCCCTCGCCCTAGCAGCAAGGTAAGCATGCACCCAGTGGGGCATTTCTACAGAAATCGGGCTTTGGCGTGTGACGTTCAAAATGCAGAATCGCGCTCTTGCGAAGAGTGTTCTTGAATTTTCAGCCAGACTTGCTCTCTCGCGTGGAGCTTGCTTGCATATTCGCTTCAAATCGAGGTTTCGCCTGGAGCGTCTGGCGTCGAGTGTGCTTACATCTTCAAACAAAATGACGCTCTTGCATAAGTGTCCTTGCATTTTTTGACCGTGCTTTCGTGTAAGCGTCCTTAAACTTCTTGTTTCCCAAGCCTACCATGAGCCACTAACTCTGGTGGTCCTTGTTTTTGCAAATTGGCGACCGTGCCGATTTGAGAACAAACACAAATCCTAGCAAATAACCTCGACAGCTTCTAAAGCAGCCTATACTGTATTTAGACATATCCATGCTTGGTTAAGTGGAGGCAGCCACTAAACCCCCGTTTTTGCTAGTGGCATATGTAAATGGTAAGCACTGACCTTGCGTGCGGGACGCGTCAAAGCCTGCCACAAGTCTGCACGTTCCCATCTTCCTTCATGATCTGCAAGGGGGGGTGCTGCGCCTCCCCAACTGCCTGCTGTTGTAAATACCACGCAGAGTGGGCACATCCTCCCCCGCTGTAAGATTTTAGAGTCTATTTTGTCCTCGCCCTCCGATTCCTGCAGTGCCCAACCACGCAGCGTATCCCTGCAGTGCCCAACCGCAGAGTATCCTTGCAGTGCCCAACCGCAGAGTATCCCTGCAGTGCCCAGCCGCAGAGTGTCCCTGCAGTGCCCAGCCACCAAGTATCCCTGCAGTGCCCAACCGCAGAGTTTCCCCAATCTTCCAGGAGACATTACATTTCTTGTCCAATAAGAGCTTCAGGGTGGGGATGCTCGAAGAAAATAACTTTTAAGAAGTACGCAGCCTAGCAGAGCCAATCCCCTCGAAAGTTCCCAATAAAACTCTATGGGTACAAGCATCTTCGTCCTTGTTTTGCCTATTTTTGGCTGCCCTCCCCAGCACCCTTCTTTTGTAAGTAGTATTTGTTGATAGCAAGCTCAACATGCTTGTGGAAGCCTACGCGTTCCCATCTTCGTACATGAGTTGCCCCACAACTCCCCCCGCTATGTCTGAAAAGCAAACCCCCGCAGTACTTGTAAGAGTTTTAAGCAGACACAGTATCTTCTGCCACATGCTGTTACTTGCGCTCAAGCTCACGCATGAAAGCGTTCTCTTGTCAGAGCTGAGCTTTGGCGTGAAGTGTCTTTACGTGCTCTTTTTTTTTTCTCGTGTGAAGCGCTCGCGCAAAGTGCGCTATCACGTGTTTTTTTTCTCGCGCATTTGCGTACAAAAATAAGCGTTGACATGGAACGTCCTGAGATTTCGCCAGGAAATTGAAGTCCTGCATAGAGATCTGACACCAAACTGAACTCTCGCAATCGAGTTCTCGCGTTGGCGGGGTGTACAGAAGGTCGGGTGGGGGCGCGGCGGGGGATGTTTTTTTGCTGTCTGAGCGGGGGCGTGTTATGCTTCGCTGTTTGGGCAGGGACGTGGCTCGGGTGTCTAAAAAGCACAAAAAAGTTCCTGCCCATACAGCAAAGAACAATACCCGCACCCCAGCCCGCCCAAGCCAACAAAACACACACTCCCGCCAAACAAAAGAAAGAACCGCCGCCCAAGCAGCAAAACAAATCTCCGCCCCGCCCAAACAGCAAAAAAGATACACTATGACACACTCTTACCCGCGTGCAGCCCCGAATCCTAGAAACCTGAATCCCTAAACCTTGAACAACCCTTGTAGAAATCTTGATGCTCACTTCGGTTTTCATCATCAAATGCAGGCTGTTGTTAAACCATCCTACTTGTGATTCTTGAGTATTGAGTCACAACATCTGCAGCCTGCACAAAGCCGCAGCCTCACAAGTTGCTATTTGTAGCATCTGAAATCAAGGATTTGGACGCACATATTTTACAACACAGTAGTTTAATACACCCCCCAGATGCGGCAGTAGCTAGAAACTGAGGCCGGAAAAAATGACAGGCCAGCAGCGGTTTGGTAACTTTTTCGGGGAAAAGGCAGCAAAAACCGCAAGCAAACAAGAAAACACATCTAATTAATTCCTGCAAACATGGAAGTTACAACTGTGCCCGCTTCTGGACGGCGCATAATTTCAGCGTCTGCAAGACCTATACAAGGGAGTATCCTACTTCATATTGTTTCGGAACGAGCGCTTTGAGCGGAATAGCTGACACCAGAAAACGCAACTGCTGCTAGGCTTGCGATTTTGCTACTTTGAATGCTTGTCCGCCAGATGCGAAGGCAAAGTTATTTGTGCACCTCATCAGCTCATCACCGCACGGCGTAGTTTCATCCTCGCTTCCAACTGCTGAGTGTCGTCAGAAGTTCGCATTGGGGAGACTGTACCGCTCAGGCAGACTCTCGAGCTGCGCCAAAAGAGAGAGCAGCAGAAGAAGGACATCTACCATAATGTTGCTGTCAGCAGGCTGCAAAACCGTCTCAGAGTTGATCACCGAGGTCTCCACGATATTCCACGATACAGTTGGTGCTCCCTCGAATAGACTACTTACTAATTACAGGCTCAATTGACTTGTGCGAGGACTTGCAAGGCTTGAAGAACTGGAACTCCAAGAGGGTCACCCGCTTGAGGCGGAAGTCTCCGCTGCACAGGGGCCCTGGCGGTTTGGTTCTGGTGGGCCTTTGCGCAGGTCGAATACCGACGTCTCCGGGTCAACCGCTGCAACAAAGATTCCACTTCAGGATCTTCCGCTGGACCAGCAGGTGATCTACTTGCTGCTTACGGCTGGCTGAGATGCATGTTACACTGCGGCCCAAGGTGGAAAAGGAAGGCAAAGTTTTCGGCAGCCCCGAGGCGGCCGCAGTTTTTCAGGAATGTTAGCAGCTTCAGGTTTTACTGAGTGGGAACCGAGAGGGGCAAGCAGAGAAGCAGGTTCGGGTTTTTGCCGAATGCAGAGCTAAGGCCCTCAAGGATGAAGTCCGAAGAGCCTTACAGAAGGAGGACTTCAGCAACTGGGAATGTCTGTTGGATTTTGTTGGGCATGGACACGCTGCAGGGCAAAGGCAAGAGGTTGTGTGAAACAACGCAGCATTGGGTGGAAAGGGAAATTCAAATGGACAGGGAGGCTTCTTGTGTTGTTATGACTGGTTGGCAGGCTTGGTGGGCGGGATCAGACTGAAACTTGTCCACATATGGGCAGCAGAGGATTTGCTTGCGCCGAGGTGTCGCGCGACACTACAAGACACGCGGCTGTGCTCAGAAGATTGCCAGAAGCCAGGCATTTGAGGCGAGTGGCGCAGCAGTCATTTTTGAATCAGATTCTGGTGCGTTCAGTCGCTTCCCACTAAAAAGCACCGCGTAGATCGCAACCCTCATCCTCATCGGGGCAAACTGCCTGTGGAGCCTTTGATGCAAGATTGCAGCTTGGTGCCTGTTTTCCAATCGAGGAACAAGGAAGCCTCGCACTTGTCAACCATGTAGCAGGATGTCGGTTGATGCAGATCTCAATGATGAAGCACTACTGCCGCAAGCACTGCCCATTTTTCAGGCAGGACTGCTTCGGTGGGGGTGCTGCAGACAGTCTTTGAATGTGGTTGTGCTTTGACACCCTTGCTGACAGCTGTGGCAGTCTCGGCGCAAAAGCACTACGCTGTGTGCAAGAACTGCGAAGGGGCCAAGCTGGAACCTTGCCAAACCAGGGCTCCATCAACATAAGAGGTGGCCGGACTGCACCCTGCGTCATTCACGCAACAAAGCTACAGGCCATCAGGATCTGTTCATTGACGCAACTACGCAATTCCGCAACGAATTCCAGCCGATTCATGCACCGAATTCCGCCCGCTTCATGCAACATTGCGCAACCAATCCCGAACAACAGGCGCAACTAAGTCCGACCGATCCGCGCAACTAAGTTCGACCAATTCACACAGTTGATTCCGGCCAAATGGCACAACTAATTCCCGCAGCGATTTTACACAACTAAAACTGCGATTTGGAGACCTGGCTTCAACGCATCTGAACCCAACCTGGAACCCCTGATTTTGTTCTAGGCTTAAACGAAAACTGGATCATATGGGATGATACGGATAGTTCTACGGTACAGCAGTTTTTAGTGCGTATTTCAGGGATGTAAACGTTAGATCCACGCGGGCTTCTGGGCCAGGTTTTCATAGAGATCGCGCAAGAGAAAGCAGTTTGTGTATCAGTGGTTGTGTTTTTCAGTTGCACGGATGCGATTACAACAGAGTTCTAAGGTCTTCCTCATGTGGGCCCCTACCTATAGGCCCTTGATTTTTAATTGGGCTTACAAGGTTTATGAAGTATATGAAGTATAAGAGGTAGATAAGGACCCCAGGATAACCAACCCAGACTAGGGTCCCACAGTTCCAGCCTTAGAGGAACGTGCTAATGCCGCGAAAACAAACGTTTCGGACCTCAGCCTCGGTGCCAACACAAAGACAATTGGTTCTTAGAGATGTGAGAGCAAGGGCAGTTGGACTGACCGGCTGTAGCAGGTCGCTGAGAACCTCTTTTGCGTCCTGTTTTCGTTCGAAGCCAAGACCATGCGTTCAGCAGCCGGATAGACCTTGTGAGTACAACCCACGAAGCCGCTTCAGCAGGTTCGAGCTGCTGATCAGATTCCTGGCACTTAAGCACAAAAGGACGCGATGCTTTGAGTTGGGGGAATTCCTGCTTCGTCCACCGCTGAACAGCTGCAGGAAATGTCTCAGAGACATGTGGTTCATGTTCGATGCCTTGCTTGTGGCACCTTGGATTAACTTGACTTGAGGGCGTGAGATGAAGGACCCCGAGTTAGAGTTCACCTCAAGTTTGCAGGCACTTATGATCGTTGAGACGTGGGGTGTGTATGTGACGGGCTCAGATGCGAATGAGATCTTCAAGAGTCTCCGTTGCTACGTGTATGACACAAAGGTTGTTTATTTCATCAATGGCACCAGCGTGGGCATTTTCCAGAATGCAACAATCCTTCGCATTCTCCGGATACTGAGGTGCAGGGTGGCATGTGGTGATTGAAGTGTCTTGGGGGCCTAGCGTCTGATGACAGCAGGTTGCTGCGAACAGCTCGCATGGCGAAAATTTTGCGAACGATGCCCGAGCTGATGCTGCTTATCAAAGGCCGCAGTTGGCCATGACTTTCAACTTTTTTTGTCGGAGAGCTCAAAAATTGTTGAGGAATTGTCGTCGCGACTCGATCGGTTTTCTTCACGCTGGCACTTCTGGCAATTATCATTTATGCGCTGCGACTGCAATACTTGATTTGTGAGCATTTTCCAGGTGGGCCGTTTGCGCTTCTGCAAGGTATTTGCCATCATCTTCATGCAGCTGGCACGAGATACACCGCTCCCCAAAATTCAGCCGTATTTTGCAAGGCCGTCCTCTGAGTAGCAGTTTTTTTTTGATTTTTTCGGATAATTCGCTTTTCAGGTTCGAAGACTCCATGCGCACCTTGCTGTTCGAGGCACTGGTCAGGGGGACCCCCTGGGGGCAGAATGCAATCTTCTGCCCAGCATGCAGCTACTAACAACCTTTGCTGGCAGTCGTTGTTCTGCTTGTGTAAACACACTTTTTTGAAGGCATGGGCATCCAGCACTGTGAAGGCACTCTTAAAAATGTCATCACAAGTACTGTGCTTTGCACATCTCCGCCATTTTGCACAGCAGTCTGCATCATCGAAGGGCTTGGCAATGCTTGGCAAATCCCTTTTGACAGGGCTCCAGCCAGCTCAGCGACCCCACCCCTTCCATCCCTTCCACTCGTTTGAGCTCTTTGATTCGCCAACTTGCGTTCAAGAGATATTGTCCTCAGACAACCTCGAGTCCGAAGATCATTTGCAGCCACCTAGGCAAGAGCAATGTCGATGAGCTGAAGACTAAGTACACGCAAAGCAGTGTGAACCAGATACATGACTGATTCCGGAATACTTCGGCGCATGTCAGGGTATGCCAGAGGACTTGCTCCACTGGTGCAAAATACATACTCAAGCATTTCATCTTTGCGCCAAGATGCGCCAAGTGCACAGCAAACATTTTCATGAACACCGCTGCGAAGCACGTGTCTACCGATGGGGAGTTGGGAATAGTGATGACCCACAATCCAAAGTTTGTAATGCGCGTTTTCAAATTCAGCAGTCGGTTCATACTAGGAGTTTGGCATTTGTCGGCACTCCCTTCTGCATCTCTCAGCATGCGAGCAAGTGACAGACGAGGAGATTTTGTTTGGTGTTTCCATGGAATCACGCTAGCCAAACAGAACAAAATAGCGTTGCAGGCAGTCCTGCCAGATTTGAACGGCTTCATGAGTCGCTTGGTTACCAGCAGCCTTGTCTGTAAAGTATTCGCGCAAGCGCAGCGCCTCCAAGGTGACATCATGACCGGAGGAGTGGTCTTTGCCTTGAGCTCAGGACACTTAGATGTTTGCAGTGCTGTTCTGCAGGGTGCCAACATTTGAGGCCAGCGTGATGATGATCTTTATTCTGCTCGGCTCAGCAGCTAGACTCAGCATCAGGCAGTGCAGTGCTGTAATGTTTGGGCTGCAGAGGGCACTAGATTTCAGCAGTCATCGCGGCATGCACGGATTTGCGTCAGTGGAGTCATCGAATGCAAAACGCCGAGCAAGCTTTGGACATATCTGGATGACGAGCGGTTGCATCGTAGTTGCAGAGCAATGTGCAGTCAACAGACAGAATTGTTTATCGATAGGTGTTTGCAGGGATGGATAGGATCTCGACCCACCATTTCTACAGGATTTATCCGGCTAGCAGGGCAGGGCACATCGTCAAAGAGATGGTCGAACACAAAAAGAACAGTTTTCATTATCTACTTTGCTGGATGATCACAAGTGCAAGTCAAGCGCACGAACGCTTGCATGTTGACTCACAAATCGCCTCCTGAATTTCTCCGGCAACGCTGCTGGATTTTCGTGTACTTGCTTGCTGTGGTATTTGTGGAAAAGCTGTAACGCTTCCACAGTTTTGCGGAAATCTGCGGCAGATGACAAAAGACGGCATATCACAAAGCATGCAATTGCTCTTGTCCGGCATTGTGGCTGCGCATGTCGTGGATGTCTGGGGGGGACAGTGTATGATGTTGAGCTGTCTCTGCGCATTCTCATCTTCAGTTATTTGATTAGCAGTCGGTAGTAGGCTGGAGACTACCAAATCTTGGTTCCCTGTTCCCCTCACGTTGAGTCCAGTGTGCCCATCCAGGCTATTTATTGACGACATAGGGCTTGATAGCCGTGCAATGCCGAGGTAACAATGATGAATATGCTTGTGGGCGTTTTGGTGGAAGTCATCAAAACTGTCTCCGAAATTGAAAGAGAACAGCCACTTGTCTCAAGCATCGTTGGGCAGCTGCTTCAGGAGGAGCTAGGCAAGGCTACAAATCAATCTGCCAAAGTGACGATGTTGTGTGAGCAAGGCTTGAAGTCAGCTTCGTGAAAAAGATATTTTCTGCTCTCTGGCAGCAAAGTTGCTTAGAGATTGGGGCACTTCTTTCTCATTGCGCCAAGGATATGATTACAAAGATGAACTTGGATGCGGATGGCGATAACCGGATCTCGAAGGATGATTCTTGTCTTGCAACTGGAAGTTTCGCTTACACCTGTTCCCTGCGCCATGAAGAGCATCTTGCTTCGTGTGATGCACACCTGTGTGCGTTGAAACGAGGAGCAAATGTGCGTACGCCGTCCATTTGCTCAGACAGCCTCTCTTTTTGTGCTCTTCCGCTGTAGCATCTGAGCAATGGCCGCTCACTCCTCGCTGAGTTTTGGTGCCGCCTTCAAGGCGGCCGCCGATGCTGGCGATCACGCAACTGACTTGGCGAAGAGTCCTATGGTCCTTCGGCGAGGGTCTCTAGAGTTGAGAGTCCTTTTGGACCTCACTGTGTAGGTAGAGAATGTAGAGAAGAGCTCTCGTCACTAAAGGTAGTGTAACCTAGGCATGGACCTCCGCTGAAGACCAGTGATGACCAGTGTGAGTGTCCGCCTATCCATGCATGTAATTCGTGTGGCTAAGAATGCCTCAGGCAGCGAGATAGGATCGCGCAAGCACAACTATTTAGTGCCGGGATCGAGGTACAGCCCTCTCAAGGACTCTTCGCCACAGTGTGCCCCCAACTGTACTGCTAGCAGGTCTGAAGTTCAGTTTCCTTCCCTGCTGGTGCTCAATTTGTTTGCGCATGCTGCTACAACCGCTAGGAACTTAGATTTGAGCCTCCTATGCTGCGCTGCATGGTCCCCGCGCCCGTTGAGAGGAACGTCGACGCTTGCGCATATGCGTTTGTGGCGTTTTAGGTGTGCGTTTTCCCTTGCGCAAATTGAGAGGAGCTGTGTGGCTGAGGAAGGTGAAGTTCTTGCTTGCTTCCTGGGTCATGTGAGGCTAAGTGTCCCACATTTGTCTGCAGTGTGCGGTTTGAACAGCTGCCCTGGTGCTGTTGCAAGGCTACCGCCAGCAAAATCTCCTTCGAGCCGGACTCAAACGCCATCAAACTCAAGGGTGCGTACAAAAGCAGATGGAAACACGGGGGATTCTCTGGTGTACGCGATGCGTGTAAGATTTCTGACGACGCTCCACGCGCCAGCGCCGCCACCCGCCCAAAACCAGAGAGAGCGTTTCAACACGCATGAAACCCCCAGAGAGTTCGCCGACGAGTTTTGAAATTTGCATGGCGCCACAGCACGCCGCAGAGCGTTTCGACACACACGAACCCCGCAAAGGATTCGCCGGCGAGCTTTGAGATTCGCACCGCGTCACAGCCAGAGTGTTTCGACACGCACGAGACCCGCAGAGGGTTTGCCGGCGAGCTTTGAAATTCGCATGGCACCAAAACGAGAGCTTTTCAACCCGCGCGAAACCCGGAGAGGGTTCACCGGCGAGCTTTAAAGTTCGCACGGCGCCACAACGAGAGCGTTTCGACATGCACGAAACCCGCAGAAGGTTCGCGCGCGAGTTTTATTTAGAACTCGCACGGCACCACAGCGAGAGCGATCCGACACGCACGAAACCTGCAGAGAGTTCGACGGCGAGCTTTGAAATTCGCACGGCGCCGAAGGGTGCGTCCCGCCTACGCCCGCCAAACCTACCCCGGCTTTGGAAATAGGAGAAAATGGAAAAGGTGCCGTGGTGTAGTGTAGGCGAGTGGTGTAAATGCTGTGGTGAGGTGTAGGTGAGCGATGTAAGTGTTGTGGTGGGGCGTTTGTGAACGGTGTAGGTATGGACTGTGGCGTTGTGTCCCTCAGCAATGTAGATGTTGTGGTGTCTGCGAGCGGTGTAAGTGCTGTGTCCCGTCGCGGTGCTCTCGGGAAAAAGGCCTTGTGCACATTTTGGCTTACACCACATGAGCGGTTTGTTTGATACCCACCCTAAAGCCCGCTAAACCCCCTTTCACCTTGCACCCTAAACCCTGTGATCTCAGGCCGTAACCCTAAACCCATCTCTATGCCTTCGCTCCTCTGGGCTGCTGCTGGGTAAGTATAGGCCTTCGAACCAAGCCAGGCACAGCAGGAGGCCAGGGCCTAAACCCTACGAACCCCCTACCTTACGGCAAACACATTGAATCCTACAAACCCCTCTAAATCCTACGAACCCCCTGCAGCTAAACAATCATTAAAGAAATGCAAGTTCTTACATTTTGACGTCGTGGACGTCGAAATATAAAAGAAATGCACATGGTCGTACCCCTCATTTTGTGGTACGCGACTTGGGATTTCGATTTTCTATGAAATGACGCCCCTGCCCCCCATAACATAAAACCAAAATGACTTTATAAGGGAGCAAATGGTTTACCCCCCCCTATTTTGTATTACAAAATGGGGGTCATGAGGTCACCTGTGAATCTGAAGGTGGATCCCATTTCTGTGCGTTGAAACAGTGAGCAAATGGGCGTCGGCGAAGCCGTCCATTGCTCAGACTGTCACGTTTACCCAACCGCCGAACCCAGGCGGATTTGTCATAATTCGCCTTTAGGCGTTGACATGTGCGCGAAACATGGGGTGGCCTCTACGCCCTGCGGGTGCAGAACCGCCCAGTCCGGCCCGGGAGGATTTTGGGGCGTTTGAGGACCCCCCTGCCATACGGCGAATCAAAAAGCGTGCTGTGCACATTTTGGCTTAGAGCACATCAGTGGCTTGTTCAATGCCATTTTCGGGACTGCTTGTGCAGCGTGGGCGGAGCTCACAGTCAGCTTTCGACATATGCGCCATGTGCTGTTCATTCTTTTGCCGTGGTTATCTCAGCACTGAAATGGAGTGCTGTTTTGTCTGTGTGTGCATGTATTGGGATGCATGAAATTTCGGAATGCCTTGCATTCTGACCATTCTGCGGGAGAGCCCCTCTTCATTGTCGCTATGAACCGAGCTGTGTGGGAAACCAGGGAAAACGTTGCAGGACAGGATTCTCAGACCCAATCTTGAACAATTCCAACAGTTGTGCAGTCTTTTTCACTTGCTCTGTCCACCCCATTCTAGCGCAGGAGTCTTGGTAAAGCAGTTACAGCTTGCATGGTAGAATGGATACTGACCTTACAACTGAGGAATTCGACACACTCCTGTCAAAGCCAGAAGCTGCAAAAGCTTTGCTGAACATTGGCACGGGGCTATGACTTTCAACAGTGATGCAGTGGATGCCAGTGACTTCGATCCTTACGATTTCTGCAGAGGTGTTGACGTGGTGGGTCTTGTCGACTATCGAGAGTCTTGCCTGCACAGCTAGCCAACCGTGCACATCAAGCGAGCATACATCAAAGGAGGTTCTGTTCGGCAAAGAGGGGGACATGCGGCTGGCCACTAATTATGAAGCAGACTTGATTTTGCAAATCCCTTGCCAACTCATTGGCTTGTTGAAAACTTGCCAGGGAACTCTCCTTTGCAGAGTTCATGGAAGCCATCTTGGAATTGCGAGGTCCCACCGAAGCGGCATCTAGGTAGACAGCCTTGTTCAATGCCCTCAAGGTACCAACAGCGCAAAAGTGAAAGACATTGTCGACCTGCGAAAGTTTGTGGCACAGGCACGGCATGACATGTCCTCTGTCAGCGCAATTCAGCCAGACTCTGCGCAAGGAAACAGGGGCCATTTATGAGCTGGTTGCAGTGGCGACGCATCAGTCCACTCCCGAGTTCAGAATGTCCTCAATTTGGAGCTCCGCCTCATGTTTTGCTGAGGGCAGATGGCAGCAGCCGATCATCGTCGCGAGCCACGTCGCTTGCGGCCGAGGCAAGGATTCAGGACGAATGTTAGGATGAGCTTGTGAAGTCTTTTTGAGACAGCTTTTGCTGGCAGCCTGCATGGGACGTCAGCTGCTTCTTTCCATGTTTTGAAGCCCTCGTTTCGCCATGAGGGTTAGCTGTCAAGTCGCCCACTGGTTGTGCGCGAATGCTGCTGGCCGCACTCAAAGGTGCGCTAGGCAACCAGGCTGGGCACTTTCAAGCCATATGTCCACTTGCAGCCCGTCGCAGCCTCTAGATGCATTTTGCGATGTTGCTGCTCTTTGTGTGCTGCACGGTCTGTCGGTTGGCAAATACTCCTTTGTAGAGTTGGAGATGTGCAAAGCATGTCTGGACAACTTGCAGGGTCTCTTCTCATCGAGGTTGCATGGGAGGTGACAGTTCAAGGAATGACACCCGTCTTCTTTATGGCCCCTGATGGGGCGGAACGTTGACCATCCTGAAAGGCATGCTGTCGGAAAGCCTGTGTTTGCTCTGTGAAAGCATTTGGTCTGTTGTGAGATGTCGTAGAAAAGTGACTGAAGGAAAATGGACAGCACATTGAACACTGCAGCCACTTGGGTCAACAACTCGGTTCGCGTTAAACTGCCGTGCTTCGAGCACTTGACCCATTCATAACTGGAACTAGCCGAACCGTGCTTCTGGTGATGTCACGGTGTGAACATCATTGGCTACAAATGGTTAATCAGCCTAAATTGATCAAAGCATGCTTTAGTGATTTGAGCAAGAAATCTGCTTGTCATTGGATGACAGGAGAACGCGTAGGGACCAGGGTTGTCAATGAAATTGCCCTGGGGGCAACAATGCTCTCCGAAGTCTGCTGTGACTTTGCCATATGGCAGAGCCACTTCTGAAACGGCACAAGGCTTCCAACAGCTCTTCCGAAGTGTCAGAAGATGAGGAAGTTCAAGATGTCCTTCCTCGAGCGTCACTATGTCCGCAACGTCTTCGCGGCATTGGCATGAAGCTGGTGAACAGGATCAACGATGATTATCTTGCCATGTTGCGAGATGTCCACAGGAATGACTTCTATTGGACTGCCATGGAGAAATTGCCAGTCCGAGGCCAAAGAGTGTTGGATTTAGGTGCTGGAACTGGGCTTTTGTCTTTGATGGCTGCCAAGCTTGGTGCCAGCTCTGTGCTGGCCGTGGAGGAGTCAGCTGACATGGCCGCAGTTGTCAAGACGAGTGCTGAGCATAATCGCTTGCAACACATCATAGACGTGCATGCAGGGCACAGCGCCTTGCTCTCACTGGCGGAGAAGGACAAGGCTGATGTTATTGTTTCCGAAACATTTGGTGTGCTTCTCCTCCAAGAGGGGTGCCTGAAGTCGTTCATCCATGCAAGGGAAAATTTGGCAAAACCTGGTGCAAGCATTCTTCCTGCTGGGGGTGCTCAGCACGCGCGGTTGCTGGCTTCTACCGCTCTACGGTCAGCTTGCTCAGCTTTGGACCCTGAGATGCTCCATGTCAATACGTTTCGAGATGCAGGACACTTGGATCTTCAGGATGTGGCAGGACGCTTCACCTGTTCGGATCTTTGTTCCCGAGTCCAGGACAAGTGCGCTTTTCCTTGCCTGGTGGCTTCAGTGCTACTTGGAACGCACACGAAGCAGCTTCATAGGCGAGGAATTCCAAGCCGGAAGCCCTACTAGGTGAACTCACTGCCAGATGCTTGCTGGATGTCGGACAACATCAGCGTTCTGGAGGCTGCAAATGCCCCGTGCATGCCTGTCACACTAGTGATCACCGGTGTGTCTATGAGGTTGATTTCGCTTCTTCACGGCCGAGCGATATCCCTTCTTCCAGCTAGCGGCTTAGAGTTAGACTTTGTCTTGGCTTGTCTGATGTTGGCCGCTTGCGACGCCTTTGCGGAGATCCTCGTCATGAGCAGTAAAAACGTTTCATCGGACTCCTTTACACTGACAATCGCAGCCTAATCCGTCAGATGCTTTGCACTTGATGCGCCGAATATCGCATTAATTGCAATCTTTCTGTGCAGCCTTCATGAAGAATTGCTGGAACTGGAGTGCTTTGCTTTCATTCTATTATCTTCACTGAAGACTTGAATTTGGACGAGAAAGCAGGTTTTCTCGGCCAGCAACCGAAATGCAAGAAGGAAACGTCCATCAATTCTTGATCTGCTTTTGTCACCGCCTTGCACGCAAATGGGCTGCTGCCCTGGTACTGTAACGCATCAGCTTGCAGTGCGAGAGCTGCTCAGCTCTGGCCACTTTTTTTGAAACATCAAGACTTATGAAACGCGGCTAAGGGTAATCTAGACGTGTCAGCAGTTGGTCGCGGAAGGGACTGACTTTCCAAAGGAACGGAACTTTGAAACTGCCATCGCTGTTCTCCAGCCTGTTGGTATTTCCAGTGGTGTGGCTTTTGGCAGCATGTTCTCAGGACACTTCAGGGTTCAAATTCTTGAAGACGGAATTGTGGATGCCGCAGCAGGCTCAGCATGATGATGACATGCGTATGCCACCATGTCTATGACATTGTCACTGGTCCTGCAGAGATTGCACAGGTTGTAACATCGTGGGAAGTTTGGGCTGACAAGGAATGGCTTGCAATCTGACACTGGAGAGCTGTCCGCTAGTGGCACATTGCAGGACAGGACGCTTTTGCTTAGCACTGCGGCTGACAGTACCAAGGTGCATGCACAGAGCAAGTGTGCCGTTGTGCGTTCGTGACTTTGTGTTTATTTTGCTTGCCGGTGCAGGGTCAGCCTTGGGGTTTCGCCCGTGATGCTCATTGGGGCCAAGGTTTTCAGGTTCGGAGCTGCCGGACCCTGGGAAGGGAGGCTTCCTATCAAGCTGTGTGGAGGCAGTGCAGTTGGACAGCATGACTGTGACCAAAGGGGAGGAGCTGCGGCTCGAAGTGCGCGACTCGACTGGAATCAGGCCAGCCCAACGTGGCACTTCTCATGGCATGATAAAAGCAGGGCCGTTGGATTGATGTGCAATCAATCACTGTGGAAGTACGAGTGTGGCAACGTGGCCAAGAGGGACACGTGACTGACTGGTGCAAGTAGGAAGAGTAATGAGGCTGCTGCATTCTTGTGAGGCTTCTCGAGGGACGGGGAGATGTTGCAGTTCACCGTGTCGCGGCTAGAAGAAGCATCCCAGGCGAGTCACGGAAGCTGTTCTTTGTCCAGCTCTGCTTGTTTTCGCCAGCTGCTGCCAGGCAGACGCAGCACTGGCACCGTCAGAGCCACCTGGGCATGTCGAGTTGCAAAGAGAAAATGCAGGTGTCCAATGTAACATGTGCAAACCTGCAAAGTGGCTGTCTGATGCAGCACATCCATTGCTGTGTGACGCTGTTGGAGCTGGAAATGTGTACGCAGGTGTCACGTATGAGGCAGACATGCCAACAAACTTTGTTTGCACGGAGCGATTGCAGGGCAAGCGGTGTGAAGCGGTACGGGCAATCAACGATGATTACTTTGCATTCCTGAACAACCCTTCTAGACTGCGATTCTTTCGCGACGCTTTGTCTGGTGTTGTTGAGAACAAGAATGTCTTGGACTTGGGATCTGGGGCTGGCCAGCTTGCTGTGTTGGCCGCGAAGATGGGTGCGAGGCACGTGTTGGGCTTGGACGCTTGCAGCGAGATGTGCGAGCTGGCGAAAGAGACTGTGAGGCGCAGTGGAGTCACTGCTGCTGTGCAAGTAGCACATCATCTCAGCAGTTGTGTGAGTTTGCCTGAAGAGAGCCGGGTAGACGTGTTGGTCTGTGAACCCTACGACATATTCATCACTGGCCAAGGATCCGGAAGTCTCGAATATCTCATAGATGCTCGCCGAAGATTGGCAAAGCCCAGCGCAACTATAATTCCAGCAGGTGGAGCACAGTATGCTCAGCTTCTCATGTCAGCTGACCTTGGCATGCGCTCTGTTGCAGACATGGGCTCATCCAAAGTTGGTCTCGACAACTTGTCGGAACTCTTGGATACAGTTTCATTGACTTCATCCCGGACAAGAGGATTCCGATGGGCCTGTTTGCCGGACCTGGCAATTATGTCAAATAGATGTTGCATTTTCAGCCTGGACTTCCACCAGCTCAAGCGCAGCAGCATTCCGCGCAAGACTGTGGTTGAGGTGGGATGACGGCATTCAGAGGTGTGCGAGCTCTCCTTCAACAAGCACTAGATCTAAGGATTGAGTGTGTCGTGACGCTAGAATGTAGTAAGCCAGCTGCCACTGACACAAGCCCATACTGGTGGAGGTGGAGGTGCTACATGATGGTGTTGTCGATGCGGTTGTGACATCATGGGAGGCCGTTCATTTACTGCTAGTTCAGATGGGTGGCTACCGGCTAGCATGATTTCATGGGCAGGTCTGGGCAGGTCCTGCAGCTGAGCATCGATTCTGCGCGCATGCAGAGGAGAGGCCGCAGAATTGGAGCTTCTGCATGTTGTGAGCCTCAACATCTTAGCTGTGCCGAGTGACCCGTTCAGAGTAGCTTGCGTCTTCTCAAGCTCTCTCCACTGCTGTCCCTCATTCTGGCCTGCGAAGCCTCCCGCGAGCCGTCTCAATATCATAAGGGGAAACTTCGCCGTGCGAAGCGAGGAGACAGCAAAGGAAGTGTGGGCATTTAATAGCGATGCCGTTGCCTTGGAGACGCCATGCGTGTCTTTTTTTGCCGGGTCCAAGTCCTCAATACTGTGCAGTAAGGTCGTATTTGGTCAAGGCCTCCAGCTTGTTGCTGAAGAAGGCGCTCATGGTTCCAGCGTGAAGTCCTGAACTGCAATTATTGCATGCGACCAACTCGATCTGATGTTACAGCTCAAACAAGCTTTTGGTCACATTGACAAAGATTTTTTCAACTCCCGTAGACCAAATACCCACTTGCACCCGTTCATCAAGCCCAGGCCTGCATTGACGTAAGATTTGATAGCTTCAAGAGCCATGTCCACCAGTGAGATGCCGACGGATGGGGAGGAGGAACAAGTCCTGACCGGTCTCTGGTACGTGGGCATAGGTGCCCAGAACAGAGTGCCCAGAAGTGTGACTGCCAGAGAACCGACCCTGCTACTGAGCTCTTGACTTCCTGTCAGGCCTCGAGATCATCTCCAGCATGTGTGGGACTGCAGGGAAGATCTTCGTAAGGTTGTCCACGATCCATGAGAAAAAACATCCGATGTTCTCAAAGTTTTTGCTGCACGGCAGAGACGTATTCTCAGAGCGTTATCATTCTCTATTTCCATTCTGCATTCAAGGTTCCGAGTGGGCCTTCTGACAAATACCATCATTGGCCCATTGATCGATGTTTCTGCCTACAGCTTTGCGCCTCAATCTTTGGTGGCGCCCTTTGGAGGTCGCGCTGCTAAGCGCTGCTAGCTGGCACACCACACGTGCTGCAGCCATGAGAAGTAATTGAACACATGTGCAGGTCTTGACGTGGTGTGGAACGCCTTGTTGGCCCCATTTATTCTCAAAGAGAAGCTGACAAGGCTTGTCCCCTTCACCCAGGATGTGAGCTTTTTTGCTGCCTTGATTTACTGTTTGTAGCGAATCCTGTGATGGCTTGGAGCTCTCCCAACCCTTTGCTTCATCAGACTGCTTTGCCAGACACCGCGCGGTGGGCAGTGCATTGGTCATGATGGGAAGCATCGGCTCGGCGGCCTTCGGCAACCAGAAGGTGTGGATCGATTCTAATGTTGAGCAACGCTACACAGCCGTCCCTTAGTTGGTCAGGACCCTATATACACGCTGGAGTACATTGAGGACACCATGGTCAATCTTCGGGTCTTGATTTACTTTCTGGTCTTCATTTCCTGGCATTTTGATTGAATGAGGCTCTCCCGTGTACCACGCGCAGTGGTTGCTGAATGCCCAGGTATCTGTTCAATCAGTTCTACCTCATGCGGTGGCCGACAGGAAGCTTCATCAAGGGCCTGTCTTACGGTTGGACTGCAGGATCACTAGCTGGCCTCCTTTCTCAACTTAAGGATTGGAACAGCTCTTCCAGCAGGAGTGCAGAATGGAGTTGGTCTGCAGTTTGCTAAGGCAACATGTGGTGCACAAAGATTGCAATCGACGCGGCCTAAGTTCGGCAGAATGATGGAAGCCTAAGTTCGGCAGAATGATGGAAGCACAGCGTAGCAAGATCTGCAGCAAGTTGGAAGCTGCAGGAGCTCGTGCAGACCAGCATCGCTCTAGGAGACCCGGAGCCCTGGAAGACCTGGATCCCATACGCGGCTTTGCGCCGGGCTTTGCCGGGCTTTGTTGTCCTTTTATGCCTAGGTTAACGTCATCCCACCCTTGAATCCTTGCGTGCCTTGCGTGCTGTAGGCTTGGGGCGGCCTTCTTTGCCATTGTAAACGCCTACTTCCTGACGAAGGGACTCCAGCACTATGAAGCCTTCTTCATGATCACTACGGTGGAAGGCTCAATGATCCTCTCCGCAAGCCTGTCTGGTGCAATAGTCTTGCTTGATGTTCGCCATCTGGAAGTCTGGCGAATATGCATGTACTCCTTGTGCGTATTGCTCGTCATCTGCGGCATGATCACCGTTTTCAAGGGCGAGGCCAGTAGCAAGAGCTCTCTCATGAGCGGCAATGCCAGCACCTTTGATGCATGCAGTAAAGCGTCTCTTGATCATGCAGTGCAGTGTGTGACTGTCGGACTGAGATTGAAGGTATTGCTGACTCTGACATGAAGGACAAGGCGGAGAAAGCCGTGGCAATCCCAACAGTGCCTCCATCACCTCAAGGCTCTACTAGCTCCTACACAGTTGGCCGGGTCCACGTGGGCGTTCCTCCAAGCCCGACTACTTCCACCGCTTCAGACAAGGAGACTACTTAACTGCGTGTTGATTTGATCAAGCTCGCATGGTAAGGCGTAGTTTGTCACATGTTGACAGTAACCTGTGGTGTTGGTAGTGCTTGCTCACACTTGGCAGGAGGGAAACGGTCGCTTGAGAGCTATCAGCTCTGAAGATATCGAAAATGGTGGCTTCCTGAGCGCAGACAAGTTTCAGCAGGCGTAACGTCTTGGGTGGAACATGCCCAGGCATTGTAGTGATCCATGATCGAGCACCACACCCACCCACAATCGCAGAAAGCGAAGAGGACTGTCCCTTGCCGGCATTGAGGCTTTCCTGACGACTGGATTGTCCATTTGTTATGGTCATCCCATACTGAAGGCATCAGATTGGATCACCCACCACCTGGCAAGAAACAGAAACATGTTCCAGATCTGGTGATTGGTGCTGCGCAGTTGACGCAAGCAACTGACGCTGACACGCATCTCGGCTCTTCGGTTTTGGTCACGTGATGCCCTTTATTCGTATCTCGAGCAAAGTTTGAGCCAAATCGGAGCCAAGGATCCCACTCAAAGGGCCGGCCGAAGGCCTGACCCTCACGGACGATGGGCTCATTAAACTCTGACTCCACAGGCAGTAGCTGCCACAGCTGCCCGCCAGCATGACAAGCTCGAGTATCATCATGTATTGTCATCCAGAAAAGATTCTTGCTTCTGCGTTCCCTAAGTGGCTCAGGTGCAGAAGCTCATTTCGCAGGTCGACGATCGATACATCACTGACGTCCGCGTATTCTTTCGTGTCTGGCAATGCGAAATCGCACTAGCCAGCATCACGTAGCCGATAATTCAGTAGTTGCATTTGTGGATCATCTGTGCTTGCTGCCTGCGACCCCGTCTGTGGAGAGACCGATGCTCAGCATCCTGGTCATTTTACCGGGAGGCAAGCATGTCCGAACATGCGCTGCTGGTCTGCTTATGTACAGCTGATGGTGTGTCCAGACACATGACTGGAGTCAGGTGATAATTGTTAGGCGCCCAAGTTTCTGCTTGAGAAGGATTGTCTGGAAGCACCGTGTGCTGTCACAGAAGTTTCTAGTCGCTGGCAATGTTTCCGAGCCTCTGTTTCGGAAAATAAGGGTGCTGCGCGCGGTTTCCCTTTAGTTTGGCATGTGAATCTGGCCGGTTCCCTCGACTTCCTGCAGGAGACCGGCCAAAGCCATTCCGCGTCAAGGAGGGTGAGGTTCTGGCCTTTTGCGGGTTGCAAGACAGCATGCTAGCGTCTTCTCCGGGACAAGTAGCGCAAAGGAACGTGGAGTAGAAGGGACCCCCCGCGGATGTGGGCCTTTGTGAAAATTCCGCGAGCATGTGTTTGCGGTCTGAACACGCCCGGCAAACAGGGGTGCATTAAGATATTCTGACATTTCAAGGTAATCTTTCTGAAGGCCATACACAAGATCATTCTCGTTTTTCTTGAGCCTCATGTTTTTCTCCTGAGTCTCCTCGCCGAGCCCTACCTGGCCAGGGTGCTAAACTTCAGGATAAGTGCATGCGCTTATCTAAACCTGAAGGGATTTGACGGGAGACAGAAGGGAAAGCTTCCACAAGAAGTTTACATTACTTGGACAATCCAGAGGGAGAGATGAAAGAGGGTCTTCGAAGTTGTTACCCTAACGCGCACTGATTTCCGCTTCCCGTGCGTTTGCTTTCAAGGCTTTGTAAAGGCCTGTCCTAGTGATTGACATCGTTCAAAGGTATACGCAGCTTTTTCTTGCAGGACACCGGAGCTGCAAAAACCATTTTTTCAAGAGTCTGCCTTGGGTGGGTGGGTCGTGAGTGGTTGGACGCCCTCGAACTAGTCTGGAGGCAGTTGCTTGCCGTTTTTAAGACCGCTTGGGTTCTACACCTCAATTCTGCCGTTTGGTTGCACGTTGATCTCCCGGGTGCTTGCAGTGGTTGCGCCGAGATCTTGGAGCTTACAGCGAACGTGTCTGAGCTCCGCGACAGGCAAGGGACTTACCTCTTGAGCTACTGTAGGAGATGTTTCGCTGACTATGTCTGCATTTGCACAGGCTTCACTTTACATTGAAGCGGAGAGGCACCAGGTCTATTGTGCCACTGACCAGAAAATGTTGGAGCCTTTGCATGCAAAGGCTCAGGGCTGTCGGGACGCTGAGCTGGAAGGGGCCAGAAAGGCGCTGCAGAAAAAAACTCTCTTCACCTTTGGAGCTTGAAGCACACTTTCTCAGCTTGAAGATTCATGTGTTCGCGTTTTTCTTCATCAGCTCCAGACTCCACCCCACGCCATGGTGCACAGGGTATCAATCTGCATATTGAAGGAAGACCACGGTGCTTGTTTGATTAGATCACCTCTGCCATGCATGCAGCTGGGCCTGCCCACCTTCTATGGAAGGCCCATCTGAGCAAGACTGTGCTTATTTGTTTTCTGATTTCCAGCCATTTCAGGAAGGAGCTCTAAAGGCTCCGAGAGAATCTGACAGGCACGTTCAGCCCGCAGTTTGGCTTTTGTGTTGACGGGGTAACATCTTCTGCCTGGTGATTGGAGTCTGGTATCGCATTACTGCGAAATAACACCGCTGTAGCCGTGGCTTCCCCTTTGCATCTGTTGGTTCTGCAAAGCTTGAGTTCCCTGGAAATCGTGGCGTGCGTGCTATTTTGCACGGGAGAAAAGATGAAGAAAGATGAAAGTCCAAACAATGGTAGCCGTTGAAGGTTGGCAGTTGATGGGGACGCCCTCTGTGATGCTAGACTGTCCTGCATATCGCAAGGGACGCACTTTTTGCATTGTGAATGTCAGCCTCTACGGAGGCACGAGAAGTTGCGTCAGACTGGAGCTGCAGGAAACCTACTTCTGGGGCCGCACATCAAATTTTTTGCAGGCCATTATTTGACCAGCTATACCCAGGTGGCAGCAATCGATGATCCTCATGGCCGCGAACTACTCGGAAGGCATGGATGCACCAAAGGAAATTCAGATCATAGAAGCAGCAACAAGAAGCAGTTGAGGATGTCATCAGCTGGCATCGACGCGGACAGCTCAGAAAATGTTTGACAGCTCTTCGAAGGTCTTGGCGAGGGTCAAAGGCAAGGGGCAGCTAGCCTTGATTAGATCTCTGATCAGCAACTCACCCCACAAGAGGCTGTCACATTTCCCCAATTGCTTTTATCAGATGCCTGTTCGTGCGATGCCTGTGAGAATCAAGTTGCATTTCAAACACCTTTGAGCTCCGCAAATCAGATGCGCATCTCTTGCTAGCCTCATGGTGCCTTCTCCAAGAGACCAACCTTGACTGCACTGGTATGTAAGGTTCCACCCAGTTCCAAATCCTACCCGCAGAAGGGCTTCCTTTTGAAGATCCAAAGGAATGACCCAGTCGCGGATCCTTGATGAGGATATTGGATAATGATCCTTAATGAGACCCCCTAATGAGCACTGGGAACTCCCAGATACCACGTAAGACTTTTTGTAAGCATCCCCAATCAGAATTCCTACCAAGTATTCCAAATGAGATGTCTTTGTAAAAGCTCAGAACAAGGGATAGGAATTCCCGCAAATGAAGCTTGATAAAAACTTCTTGCAAGGATACATGAGTTTCATCCCTAATGGAATGATCGTTAACAGGATCCTAGTACAGATCCTAGACAAGCTTTTCTTACAAGGAGCTTCAATAAGGCTTTCTAACAACCATCCTTATTGATGTGTCCTCATTTGAATATAGCCAGCAATAATAAGATCTTCTGGTATGCCTTGCTAACCAATAAGCAGCGTCAAGCAGTCTGCTTAATCAGGATCCCCAATACAGGGAACTCTTGACAAAAAAACTCTTTCAAAGGACCTCTAGTAAAGATATGGAAGAAATCGTTCGTGCGAGGTGCAAGCAAAGCATGGATCCCAAGTAGAGGTTCCTGATCAACAGTTAGCATCCCTGACAAAAACTCCCAGTGAGGATCAACGGCAAAGTCTCGTGACTAGGATTCCTGATAGTTTTGTGATCCCTACTATCAGTTGTTGACAGTGTGATGATGGTGCTGGTGGTGGTGGTGTGGTGATGATGATGATGATGACGATGATGATGTCAGTCCTGTGGTGTGGCATACAAGACGTAGTGCGCTGCCATTAAAATCTGTTGCATACAGAACTTAGCAGGCTTCCTTCGTTGTTAGACATACTGGTTTGGACTTGTGCTTAGGGATCCTCCTGAGGGTTGCTTACTGGGGTTTTTAGTGGACCCTCATCAGGAAAGCCTATTGAAGGACTTTGATTAGGGATGAGATGCTACGATTCAGAAGGTCTAGGGATCCATGCCAGCACAGGCACATACTTACCCTTGTAACGACAAATTATTTGGGACCAGATTGCCGTTTAAAAACTCCCAACAGGGGCCGCCAGCAAAGAATCCTAATAAGCTTTTTTTTTGATAGAATGCTTGTGATCTTAGTGTTGAACCCGTATATGAAGTTTGCCGGCGGTAGTTCCGGGATTGACAGAGGATTGTCTGAGGATTGTCGAAGCCGTATCAAGGTTGTTTGCTTTGGGCTTATAGTAAGTATTTTTGGGTTATGCGAAGATGATTTCCAGGCCTGTACAAGGATACTTGCTAGCTTACAGAGGAAATCTATGGAGTTCTGGTTGGGACTTTGCATGACCTCTGACGCCTCTGGACATTTTGGTCTGTCATAAGCTTGAACCATGGTTTCGAGGTAGGTTTTTGGGGTGTCACCGTGGGCATGCTTGAAGACGGAGGCTGCTTTTATGTTAACTGCCTGCAGAATAGCAATGGCGAATCCTGGCTTATGGATTTCATTTTAGATTTAAGCATCTCTAGAGGTTGAGATCGGTAGTCGTAGACTTCCACAATTCCCGATTTCCAAGGTTCCAGAATTCCAGATTTCCCACAAGTCCCGCTCTCCGGATGTTATCAACCAGATTTTCGGAGATCTGGAATTCTGGAATTGTGAAATTCTGGAATTTTAGATTCAGGAGATCTGGAAATAACATTACCCAAAGAGGTACTCTTAACTTTGCATGCCGTGCTTGAACAGCTGAACGCAGGTTGTAGGGGTGCAGCGAGAATATTTCATTTGTTTGATGCTACTTGTTTGGGCCTGCGGCAAATTCAAAGGTTTCATCTCATATCCTCTTCAAGATCCATGGAAGATTCTTCTCGTCATCGCTAAACCTTCATGCGCATACCCGACGCGTTCACGTATTGAGTACGAACCTAGCTTCATGCTCCCACTTCAATCATAATCTGTGATACCCGCGTATGCTTTCAAAGATGTGGAAGTGCCAACCCTTGTGTGAACTACACGAGGCCTGACTCCATCACAATTGTTTTCATCAGTGTAGGTGGGCATTCGCTAAAATGGTGAAACGGATTCCAGATGTCCCTGCAGAATGAGCAAACCGGAAACGATAGCTCAAGTTTCTTGTTGACAACCCGCACATGAGTTGGTGTGCTCCAAGGCTTTCAGGCGGTGGTGTGACGTGTGGGAGCCGCAGGCAAGTCAAGGATACTGCGACGGACTGAGAGCGAGAGCAGTTTGCTTCGGGTTTGCAAAAGTGCCTGTAGAGGGAAACACAAGCAGTTTCAACCTTGTACCCCGTTGCAATAAATCATTGTTACTGCTTGATCGGTGGTAAGCGCCGGACCACCTAATCCTCGGATGCGGATAATTCGCCCAGAAGAGACCCATCCCTCCCCTGCCATTAAATTGGAATGGAAATATACATGATTCATCGCTTCATTTTCAACAAACCGTTTCTGGATGTCGATCCCGCCATGCCCTAACAACACAGTTGAGGTCATACCCGAAATCATTTTTGAATGCTTGTCCTCTGGGTGAGTGTCTGTCTGACCGTTTGTGCAAGCATAGTTTTCTCGCCAACATGCCAATGGTCTGAAGTTTTTCCTGCAACAGAAGTATTTTCCTCCAAGTGCAAACAGGCAACCCTTGATTCTCAATTTCCTGCATCCTTCTGGTGGTGGGTGGCAATTCCAGAAAATGCAGCCGCACCGAACACTGTCATTTTGTATCAGTCGGACGAAGTGATCAAAGCTATTAGTGCTCCAGCCTCTACTGCAGCTCAGCTGGTCCTCTCTAAGTCTGTTTGAAAAAAGTGAGCGAAGTCATCAGTGCTCCATGATCATCTACCCCTAGCCCTAATAGATTTGGTCCTCCCGAAAACATCTTAATTGTCGGAAGAAGTGATCATCCTCATGAGTGCTCCTGCATCTAAAGGGGGTCTTGTGCGTGATGACGCACTGCTGACTGAGTCGTCAAGACCCCAATTTGTTGGAGGAACCCATGTCTTGCTCAAACGGTTTCATGTCCTAATCCGCCGAAGGTGGCCCAGCCTCGGCAGCAGCAGCGCTTCGCTTTCTCGGGCCCAGCTGCCCAGATATCTGGATCTGCCAGCGCCCTCCAGCAATGCACTTCTCTCACACGTTTGCAGTCTGCAAGTCGCGTGGCATGAAAAGCCTCATGATGTCATGGCCATGAGTTCGTCGCAGGCTCAAAACCTGGACGCAGAGACAAATCGTGGAAGAGGCAAGTGTGACTCGTGGCATTGGACCGTTGGCATTTATTTGACTGGGCTGGAGTCGGAGGCGGCCCAGGTGAGGTGATGTAGGTGTCCACCCCCAGAGAGTATCTAGGACTTAGGATTGACTGCAGCCACTGCAGCCTGGATGGTTTTAACTTCCAAGCCTTCGTGGGGAAGCAAGTCTGGTCTCTGCACGTGGGATGCTCATAGGATTCTGTAGAGGTTCTCAGAACACAAGGTCGGTCTTCCTGCTCCGACTTTATCTGCCTTTGTGGTACTTTCCGCGAAGCTTCCCTCACCCCACGGCCTGGCGAACGCAATCACTGCGCAAGATTTGGCTCGCATGCGCCATTGAATAATATTGAAAGCTTAGAGTGAGTGAAGTTATCTCAGGTATTGTCTCTGCGCTGTGACATGCAGGTTATCTTCCCGCGTGGGCTGTTCACCCAAGGTCTTTGACTTAACTACTGCTGATCAACGCATGAAGCTTGAGTGTCTTTTGTGTATCTGAGGCTTGAGCTTTGCAAACTGCGTCGTCATGTTGCAGGTTATGGGAGGTGGAAAGCGCTCCGGACACGCTTATGACATGTCACCAGCTTTTGCAGAAGATCTCCAAGTCCCTTTGATTGCAGGCTTCGGATTTGCGAGAGGAGCTCATTCGACGAGGCATCATATGATGACATCCATGGTGGTCTTCTGCATGTTGGAAGCTCTCCGCAAGCATGTAGCCATTTGATGTTTTTTTCTGGGCAAGTTGGAGTCTGCCAGAGACTGCAGTACCTCAGAATGCAGGGGTCTTGCTGCCATGGCCGAATGCGTTGCCGCTACGTTTGGCAGCAGGAGGGCTGCCGCTATGGCAAGCTCTGCCGCTTCTGCCACCTTTGCGAGGCAGTGTCAGTTCATGATCGCATCAAGCAGACACTGTCTGCACATCGGCTGAAGCGCCGAGTGAATGATACCTCCAGCAAACATCCGCACCTTGGTTGGCACGTCGTGAAGATATTTGAAGATACGTAAACGCGGAATCCGAGTTAATCCTCCGGAAGATGTTAGGCCGAAGCTGGGCTTGCTGCAGCTCCTCTCAGAGTGCCTGCAGCTAAGATGACGCAAAGAGATGCAACATGATGCAACCAAGCCAAACGCCCAGCTGCAAGACTGACCACGCGCTCGATGCGCTCCAAGGCCAAGAACTGCTACTCGAAGGTTCTTTGGGCTCTTCGTTGTGCCCAAGGTCTCTTTGTGCGCTGCTCTGCGCTCACAGACTTTCGTCGTCTTTGATTGAAGGGTCAAAGCAGCTGCCCGGACTTAACTTGTTTAGACTTTGCTGCAGAGCAGAAAAAGCCACGGGCTTCTGTTGAAGGCTTTCATTCATGTGGCGCCGATTGCAGCTCCTGAGCTCACAGGGTTCTGACCTAAGCTTGTCCCCCAGAGCAACTGCACTGCCAGCCTCTGACTATCTCCGCCCTGAGGTGTTTGCGTAGGGAGTGCCGTCATGAAGACCCTGACGCTCGATGAGCTCAAGCGGTGCGTGCAGATTTTTTCCGACTTGCGCTGCAAGAAGCCCTGGTGTTTTGAGGACGCCCAGAGAAACAGGGTCAACTGCAGCTGCAACTCACTCGTCTGCCCCATCAGGACAAGGAGGAGTTGTTACAAGCAGCGGAGACAGTAGCGGCGGCTCGCTCGGCGAGCGACTTTGCACAGCTGTATGGAGCGACAGTTCATTTCGGGAAGCCTGAGTATTTTCAGGACAAGCTTGACCGTCGAACAAGTAGAGTGCTTTATCACCACAACGAGCCCAAAGCATATGGGAGCCAGTGTCCAACAAGTTAGAGGTTTCGATGAGGCTAGGGGCTTTGCCTGAGGCACCAGGATGGGATCATAATTTCAGGTCTCGCTCCAGGGTCGGAAAAGGATGTGTCTTGCGTAGCAGAGAGATGCTCACCATGCACGGTTCCCAGAGCCGGGTCAGTGCAAGGTAGCTTTGGGCTCAAAGAAACAGAATCCGGCAAGCTGCTGCATCCTGCTTGCCACCCTTCAGCATCCCTGAAGCCAGCTGGCCGCTGGCCTCACCACCTGCCTAAGCTCTTGTGATTTCCATTTCCAGGACACGGAGATTGCATCGCGAATCATTTGGGTTGAGGGCGGTGACTTCAAGCTACCGGATGGCGCAACAATCCAGCTTAGCCCAAAGCTGCTGTGGCTTGATCACGGTGGAGCCCCTCAGGAATTCCTCGCCAACTGGGTGCAGCTTCAGGATGTACCTGTCGACGTAGATTTGGACCTGCGACTCTGGAGTGCAAGCCCAGAAGTCTTCCAAATGTCAGACGTCTGCTTGCACCAGGCTGGGAGGCCTTAACGCAAAACTTGTGAATCATGATGGTAGCCTTGTGAGGCAGTGGAAGCCAGCAGCTTCCTGCAAAGCACACAACGATCGGCAGCATGTCTTACAGTGAGGGCTCTTTTTGTTCAATTATGAGGTTGCTATATGTTGCTATGAGATCAGCAATGGCTGGCTGCGGGATTCCGAGGACCGCACAGGCAGCGTGGATGGCGGATGCCGCCTGCGTGCCTGAGCTTTCAGATTAGCGGGTCTGCATGCTCTCAACATAGATCTCCACTGAGGCCAGTTTGAAACTCAAACGGCATCAAAGGGTGAAAGGGAAAATGAGAGACCATTCGCGACCAGCCTGAAAAGTGTGCAAACTTGAGAGACGCCAAAACTCGTGAAGGAACTGAGACAAGGCATGCATTTAGCGTTGTCGCACTATACTTGTTCACACTTTGTTGCAGTTTCCTTTCCAGACTACAAAGTGCCTGAACAGCATTGGCTAAGAACGAGTGCGTCGGAACGGTGGAGGAATGTGTCAGAAAAGGCGATGGATCAAGTTCGTATTCCCACCTTCTGTCACATTTGCACATATTCTACTTTATTTGCAAATTCTACTGGCTTCACATCGCTTCATGTGGGATTTGAAGCGTCTCCGTCCAACACTTCCAGGACTACAGGCGCAAACCAAAAGCGAAAGGATGCTAAAAGCAAGCTTCGGAAGCAATCCGGCGGCTTGTCTTCTTCGCTAGGCCCGTTCGGACAGTTCGGACTCGGTGTTCAACGGATTTCGTGATTCATGACCACGACGGCTGTGCGCAGCAGGTTCTTGTGCCAGCAATCCCCAGTCATTCTCCTTCGGCGTGGCTTCTTTTCGGCCATTTGCTCCTCGCGAGTCTCTAGGGTTGATTGGTTAAATTGCGTTGGGCATATGCTTGTGACGGCGCAACAATTTTCTTCATTGTAAGCTGTCAAAACCCCTGCAAGACCCAAACTTGCTGACCTTGGCCCGCATCGTCTCTACAGTAGCGACTGCTGGGATCAATGGGCTGTCATTGTATGCAAAAACTTGCACGCGAGCAACACAGGCCCATTCATAAGGTGGACTCTTCATCACAAAAAAATAAACTTGAATCATTCTGCAAAGGGAATACCCTCCTGGACCCCTTGTCCTCATGATGGCTTTGGAGAGCACCTTGTTTCAACAGCTACACTTGCCTGCCTCGCATGATGACAGCGTGTGGCAGATTCCATCCGCTCCTGCATCTTCCTCACCACCCTACCAGGAGCAAGCAACCGCACGTCATCTCACTGTCTCCACCATGCTTTGTGAACGGCATCCTTTCAGGCATTGGCCCCTTAAATTCTCCTGGCGAGAGCGCAACGAATCCCTGAAAATCCCTGCATGCTTGTAAAACCCCATCGGTCCCCTTTCGCTCATGCTGCTTTGGGGTGCAATGCGCTTCACAGTGATAGTCTCCTTCAGGAGAGGTACAGTCCGCAACGCGTTTTCAACAGCTACAGTATGACAATTTACTGAGCGTGAATGAAAGTCTTCCATGCGGAATCCCAACCATGCGCTGCCACTGCTGTTGCCCTTGCTGCTGGCTCAGTCGGCTGCTTGCTGCCTTCAGCCCATGGGAGTTGTGTGACGCTTTCGAATGTCTTGGTCTGCCTTGATTTCAGATCCCAGGCGTCATCATCTCCATCTTGTGCACAAGACGATTCTGGCATCTGTCCGTGACATAGCTGTTCCCCGATTGCCGCGGACCCCAAGATGATGGTCAAGCTGAAGGCGAACTGACAATCAAGGACTTTGCCAGAACCTCGTGTGGGAACTGTTGGCGAGATGGTCCCTTATCGTGATCGGGCTAACAGACTTGTGTGGCCAAACATGAGTGTTGCCAAGCGTGACACAAGAAAACGTGCCAGATGTACAGGCCGACAACTTTCCAGGGAGTAGGTGCAGAATGCTACCAGTACAGGCTGCAAGGCCAGCGTGACGTAGCGAAGCGTGCTTAGCGAAGAAGCAACGGCAGAACTGCCCTGACCTTCAACATGGGGCATAGCAGCGGCTGAGAAAGAACATCAGCTTTTGCAGCACTTTCTATTGGACGAGGTCATTTCCCAGGGCTTCATCTCAGCCATAGCAGTCGTAGTCTGAGAAAAAATCATCTTGCCAGGCGGAAATCTCCCGTCAGCTCCAGCAAGACCTTGCAGCTTCTTTCGACCGAGGTGTCCGTTCGCAACCAGTTTGATCGGCTGTAGTAGGTCTTGACCCTGCAGGTGAGCAAAGCTGCATCTTAGTGCAATGCTTAGAACGCGCAAGTGCCAATGACTTGTTCAACATCTTACCTGACTGACAAGGTGAATTACACGCGCTTGGGTGGTGGTCACTGGAGCCCACTTGGTGGCACTGGCCTCCGAGACCTTTCGTGCACTCGTGAACTCAGAAGAGGAAGCACGAAATCAGGCTGGGAAAGCGCTGGCCATGTTCTGATCCTTGACACCAACGACACACGATTGCCCCCACACTGGGCACATGACCCAGCCTTGAAAGCAACCAGCACGGCAGAGCCTAGCAGAGCATGGCAAACCCCTGCAAGCTGAGGTCAAGATTGAGACGCTGACGCAGTCCATGTGCAAGTCGCTCAGAGACACCCCAGTCCTCAGCAAACAGAACAACAGCAGAACATGAGAGCACGAGGCAGCCTGAACCGAGCTACGGGGAAGCCGCGTGGGTGGGGGCCTAAAACTCGCATCACTGCTTGGGTGCGCTGAGACACTGTCAATGAAGGTACCTGCTTGTGAGCAAGCTGCAGGTGCTGGAAGCTTTACCTCAGCTCTCATGATGTGTTGCCACCCTTGGCAGGCTGATGACGCTTGATGTTAGCTTCAGCTGATCCAACTGCGCATGCCACATTGTACAGGCGCTTGCGCGGAAAAGAATTTATTGGGCCATGTTGTGCGTAGCATGAGGGAGATCATGCAACAGGAGTGCAAGCAGCTGATACGCAAGAAGTAAACACTAGTTCGTCAGCCTGGCAAATGGTCTCAAGGATTTGGGCTGTGCGCTCTGCAGGCCGAAATCGGGGTCATGGTTTTTGGCTTCAGTGCTGTCCAGATCTTTGATGGGTCGTGAGCAGAAGCGTCGCCAAGAAGCTCGAAGAGCCAAACAACTCCTGCAGAGTGGCGCAGTGGAGCGCAGGCAGCTGTTTCCTTCTGTTTATTTGATGTTTTTGGCTCTTTGATTCTGTCTGCTACACTCTTGATGCGCAATTTCTCTCTTCCGATGCTGGTGTTCTTGGCAGATCCCCGTTTTTCTAGGTTTAACAGTGCCTTGCTGCCTTGTTGCTGCTTGCCCTAACTAACGATAGCTTCTTGTTTTTCTTTGGCTCTTGGTTCCTTTGCAGGTTTGGCATCTGTTAGGGTGAGGGTTTGAAGCTTGGTCGGCTTGCGGCTGTGTTGCAAGAGGCGGATCAAGTCTGAGGAGGCAGACGTGCTGATAACGTGCATCGACAAAGGCGAGGTCCAGCGATTCGGAGTTGCCAATCTGGCCTCTTTGGAGCTAAACGAAGAGCACAAAGCCCCATGGTGTTGCTGCGTTGATCGGATCTCCCTACTCGACTTCGCAGCTTGGCGAGGCCGTGATAGTTTTGTTTCAGCTCTCGTAGCTGCTGGAGCCAATCCAGCCCTGGGTGTGCTCGACCTCGCTACATTTGAGCGACTGCCAAAAGCATACGTGGCTTGGCTGGCTCGGGCCGCCGCGCACTTGAGACGAAGAGGCAAATGCCTAGTAGACCATGCTGTCTGCGCATGTGGAGAGAAGGCGCAAGTGATCTTTGCCCCGTGTGGACATGGATGCTGTGAACGATGCCCTTGGCGATCCTTTGGGGATTTTGGTTTCGGGGAGCTGCCTGAACTGCTTTGCCCGCTCTGCGTTTCTGCTTTCCAAGAGGATACGATCACAAGCTTCTCCGAGAAGCGCAAAGGCATCCTGCGCTACGGCCCGCTCCCTGCTAGCGATCCCGGATGGATCTGCAATGTCTGCGGTTGCCTCAATCCCAAGGAATGGTGCCGCTGCATCAATTGCAACTTCAGCATTGGCTACTCTCCTTGTGCGGCCAACCAACGGGAATCGAAAGAATTCTCACGTGTCGTGTCTATCCTTCCAAGTTGGCTCAGAACGCCTTGGTTGAGAGCCTGGCGGCGAAGGCAGACCTTTCTAAAGTGGCAGACGTTGCCTAACAAAGTTCCGCAAGACGTGGAAGAACGCTTGGCTCTACAAGCTGCCCTGGAGAGCCGGCTTCCAGGCTCAGACTTCCTGTGTTCGGAAGCCTGCTTTAGTTTTCCCATGTTTCGATTGCTCGGACTTGCAGCCCGTTCGGGGTCTCACACATTGACTGTAACCAGCGCTGCGAACACGGATGCTGCGGCGAAGCCGAAGCAGGCGAAGCGCTTAGCCGGCGCCTTCCGCGCGCTGGGCCCGGCAGAGGTGGCACGCGAGCGGCTTGGGATCACACAGCAAAACCGCTCTGAACGCTTCCGAGCTGCAGCTGAAGTTGGAGATTCCAGGAGGGTCATGGCCTTGCTGGATGCTGGAGTTGACGTTGATTCTTGCAACGAGTATGGCCAGACGCCCCTTTTCCTTGCAGCATTTGAGGGGCACCTTCAGGTGGTCAAGGCACGGTACCCAGAATCAGTGTTGCAGTTTGATTTAACTGTCCCTGCAGTTGCTTCATGCCTGGGGCGCCGATCCTGTAAAGCCGTGCTACGGCGGATGCCTAGCCATGAATGCAGCAGCAGCACGGGGACACTCTGAAGTGGCAAAGTATCTGGCTGATGAGGGTACGCTCACACAGGCTCCGCACTGTATTGAGTCCTCGCAAACTTGTGCCCAGTGGGTGCAATGGGACAGGTCGGGTGCCGACCGCCAATGTTGCGGAGGCAGGTTATGCCAGCATTGAGTTGGGCAAGACATGGATGCCATACATGCCATACCACACCTCTCGAATCTTCTCGAGCTGCGAGGCTCAGGCTTGCTGTCCACACTGTCAGACTGCCGCTGCCAGAACACCTGGCAAGCCTTGGAGCCGCTTACGTAAGGGCCCTAAAGCCTAAAGAACGCAGTGCATGGCCTGGGCATCACTGAAGACAGAATTGCTGTCAGGTAGACGGGGCGTTTAGTGAAGCGTTTTTGACATGGCTTGAGGACAAGTTGTGACCAGAGCTGACTGCGCGCCACGGCAGTCATCAGAAGTCTGTATGGAAAGGAACTCTGGACATCCCTTCCACCAGCGCCATTTGCGCATGCTGACGTGGAGGTTTCAGCCTTACACGGTCTGTGTGGGCTTAGTACCTCTGTGCATTTGCAGCACTGATCAGGACGATGCACAAGAGGCCAGGCATCAAGTGAACATTTTCTGGACAGCTGTGCAGTCTGCGAGGAGTCTCAGCGCTCGAAAAGGCGAGGCCGAGGAGTGGATCGGAGTCGGCAAGACTCTGCTCCGCAGCGAAGCTATTACTTTGACGCTGAGGGCCTTGCGACTTCACAGCTTGTCGCAGCACTTGCGCAGCCCGCCGAGCTCTGTACTTGCAAAGAGGCTGTTCCGCAGATGCGCTTTCTGCACTATTCCAGGGTTGGGGGCTATTTGCCGCCGCACACGGATCTTGCAAGGCGAGGTCCCTTTGCTGAAGTGTCCTGATGTCTTTCATTTTCACTCGTGACCTCGCGGATCCTTCCACTTTGTCCCAGGCGCGACTGGCGGACGGGGCAGCGAACCAGCCACACTTTCATTTTGTACCTGCAAGGGGTTGCGGATGAGGGCGGCGGCGAGACAGTTCTGCTTCAGAGCCTTTCGGGCGGGGTGCTTGCTGATGTGGGAGGCTTACGGGGAATCTAGGGTAGGGCATCACGACATTCAGGAGGCGTCCCGCATTTCAGGTGAGTCCCGTTCGTGGAAGGCTGCTGGTATTTCCTCATGAGTGTGCGCACAAGGCGGGTGCTCGTGGTGCAGAGAATTTTGTACTACATGCGAATTTCTGAGCCAGTCGCACGAAGGCAATGCCTGTCACAACGCCCAAACTCCTGCTGCGTGGGGAGATGCGCTGAAGCAGTGCGCAGACACGGTTGTCATCCTCTTTCGGGACGGTGCAACCTTCCTCCTGTAGGGTTTGGGTTCGTAGAGCCTGCTTGGACTATTTTTGTACATTGAGGCTTTTGGAGTTTGTAGGAACGAGCACTGGCATATGATAAGTACTTGAGTGCTGTCGATAGTTTAGAGTGTTATGCTTTCGGCTTTGGCGTCGATGATTCGAAGCGTAGGTGTTCAGGATTCGGAGTTTGGGTCTCGTTTTTGGGCGGGGGATTCTGGTTTCACTGTTGTTCAATTCGTGGTCAGTACAGTCACCATTGCACCTAAATCGCGCCTTCAGCTTGTTCTCATAGCCGTAGCCCTTATCCTCGCAGGACCTCACGCCCCAACGCTCAGTACTGAAAATCCTTACCCTGGAAATGTTCATTAGATTGTTGTGTCTTGGCACCATCAAAAGGACATCCCAAGCTACTCGTGTCGGCTCAGCAGGAGCACCCAGACACACTCACCACGACAACAGTAAAGCCATGCCCTACACATCCAAATGGGCATTGCAGGCCGCCTTGGGACTTCTTAGCTTGTCATTTTCTTCAGGACCCTCTCGTGGGATCCGGCGGACTGCTTCGCCTGCGTCGCCTTTAAAGCTGTCTGGTCGAAAAGAGCGATTCTGTTTGGCTGTCTTAAAGCCCTAGGAACAAGAAGTAAATCCTGAATCCTGACCCCTAACCTTAAAGGGTGTGAACTATTTCTCGGTTTGGGGTTCAGATTTGATGCTGGCGTCTTCAACTCAGGGCTCGCCCAGTGGCGAGAGCATTTGCCACTACTCGGGTGTCTATATACCCATGAGATCATACTATCGGCGCTGCAGGATGAAGGCCATAGGAACCACCTAAGACCTGAGGAACCTTCATTCTCTGAGAGTTCAACAGCTGCTTCTGTTTTTTGTTTGTCCCGCCCGGTTGTCGTAGAGGTTTTGGGAGGGGTCTGGGGTAAGGCTGGGGGTGAAGAGGAGCTTCCCGGACCCCGACTACACACATACCGGGTTGGCGTTGGTGGCTTCCTTGGCGGCGGGGGAAAGGGGTGTAGGTAGAGTCTTTGCCACAAATGCCCACGATCTAGAAGCTCGGCGGATACTTACCAGCAAATGTGTCAACATATTATCTTCAGACAAACATTTTTCGGAATAAACATTCTGCATTATGTTGGGGTTGTGTTTCGAGGCTCGAGGGGTTTGGAGATGGTGGGGTTTGGGGTTTGGGTTGAAGATTTTAGGGGTCGTGGAGTTTGAGAGTTGTGGTGAAGTTCCAGCATTCGCGGAGCTTGGGGCTCGGGCTTGATGCTTCAATTATGGACCCCATGTTATCTAGGGTTGAGGCTCACTTGGCATCGAGCGACCAGGTAGTCAGTGTAAACTTCTCTTGGCATCGGGCACAGGAGGGGACATGGCATGCAGGCCCTCCACAGAGCGCCCCCGAACAGTGACCCATTCGTAGGCCTCTGACGACCCGACAGATTTGGGAGGAATGACCCAGAACTTCGTCCAAGGCATGGGCCCTTGTCTCACACGTATCAAAAAATGCCTACTGCCTGCCAGTGTAGGGTTTGCTCAGCAAAAGAAGTCTGCTGATGGTTAGGGTTCGCAAGCGCTTCCGGGGCTTCGTCTGAGGTTCATCCAAGCATTCTGCGTTTGGCAAAGTTCGTCGAAGTGCCACATGACGCTGACTTCGCACAAGGGTCTTCGACCATATCCCCATGGCCGTCCCCTTGGTCTGCACCTTACACGGTACTGAGTGCTTGCCAAGTCCGTAACCACAAGATCTCCAAAGACCTCCATGGGTTATGCTCGCAAGCCTTCGATGGGGCTGGCGGGCTAAAGAGGTTGGGGAGTCTTTGTCCCGCAGCAGCTGTATACTTGTTGTTGGATCCTGTTTGCATATTCCGCCTGGCAACGGCTGTATGAGAGCATCTCACAGATGCAGAAGATGTTATTCACAGATGCCAGAAATGAGCATGGTGTTAGCAGAAAAAACACAAGAAAACTTGAGCGACTTGTCTGTCATTCAGAACCTTTGCGTCCAACATGCGCTCAGCACTTAGCCGAGCACTGCACAGTCATGTAGACGTGCTACAGACAGTAGATTCACAGCATTTTGCTTCGCAGCAATGCCGCGCGGGCCAGGAAAAAGGCGAGGCACAGGCACTGAGAGAGCATATCGTGCTGTGCTTGTGAATGCAGGAGCAACTACAATTTGGACTATTCCCGTCTGGCTCTGAATTCCAGTAAGCTAAGGCTATGCAGGTTGTGTCCATAAGATTGCCACCAGCTTTGCTAGATAGGTTTTGACGGAGTGGACGGCGCGCAAGAAGTTCCTGAGGATCTGAAACCTGCATTCAAGTAGCTTCGCTTTCAGAATGATTACCTTTGCATCATGAATGCCCAGCTCATCCCAGCAGGAGAGATCGGCACAGGAGGCCAATCGGTTGTGCAATCTCCTTCATGTATCCTTGGCATGCGCTTGCACTTCACCAGGCGGCGGATGACTTTTCTGCCTCCCAACTATTAATTCATAGCTTGGTGTTTTCCATCCATTCAAGAACTACGAAGTGAGGTTGCGCTTCGCAACATGCCGCGCACCTGCTCAGCTTTGCCTGGCACATCCTGGCACTGTTGCTGTGAACCCGGGGTGCCGGGGTCGGTGGAAGTGTTGTCAAGGCCCGAGCTTCAGGAGGCCTACCGGCTAACAATGCTCAGTGCCGAGCTGAGCAAAAGCGGACGGGAGCAGCGAGAAGTTCTGACAGCGAAATGCAACTCCAACAGCGGTCGAGCCACAACAACTACTAGATACTACTGGACCCCCCTCGAATCTTACGAGGGATTTCCCATGAGGGTGTTTCGACTGGCTTGTTGAGCTTGTTCGTGCCTACAAAGGGGCTTGTTCCAGGCCATCAAATCACCATCACCCTGCATCCCATCCCCTCTTGGAATCTCCAATCGCGGAGTACGGAGGCGGTTGTCCGTCACCACGAGGAGCCTCACGCTTGAAAAGAGTGGAGAGGGGACGCTTGTGAATCGCTGACGAGTTTAGCTGGGGTTTCACGATTGCACACTTCTCCACCAAGCGGACCTGCAACTCTGCAAGGGATCGTTAAGCAAGTGCCTCATTAGCCTGGTTTGAGCGTTCGCTACCCATTCTGATTGAAGACAAATTGAGATTTTGCGGCGGAGTGACTTCGGGTGAGCAGTTGAGGTCATCCTCTAAGCTGTCACGTTTGCATTTACATCCGTTTACCGAACCAATCACTGAGGATAGCTCACGCATCCCTTCGCTGAACAAGCAATTGCTCAAAACGGGCTTGTGGGAAAAAAGAACCATCAACAAACAAGTGCAAAGTTTCTAGCACTGGCAGATGGCGGACAGCAATGAAAACAGGTGTTGCAGTAGTCGTCCCTGAAAACATAGTACGTCATGACGCAATTCAGCAACTGCATACGCATGCTCGGTAGGAGCGAACAACTCTTTCCGCAACCAAGGCCGGAAACCGTGGCCCTGGAACAGGTAAAAGCCGGACAATTCAAAGCCCTACGCGGAGCGGAATGACTGCCGCGGCAGAAGGGTAGTCCCATCCAGCGCTCCAAAATGAAGGTGGTTTTTTGAAGCGCCAGACGCCCCGATCCCACGTAATTAATTTGTTTTGTTTGCCAGAGACCTGATCCCGCTTGTTTTGCACGGTTTTCGAAGTTCCGTGTTTTGCGTGGAGTTGCGTGGTTTTTGAGGCATTGATCCCACATGTCTTGCGTGGTTTTTGAGTCCGGCCGGCTCCAGATGGACTCCCGGGAACTGGCCAGACGTCCGGAAGCGTCATCTCCGAGTCCGGCCGGCTCTGGACCGATTCTCGGGCGCCAGCCGGATGTCCGGAAACCGCATTTCCTGTACTGCAGCTGCACCCAAAAACGACGATTTTCGGGTCCGGCGGGTGGAGACAGATTTCTGGCAGTTGGTCGAAAGCTTGAAGCCTCATTTGCAGCACTACAACGGTACGACAAAACATCTATGTCTGGGTCCGCATTTTGTGTGCTTTTCGAAGCGCCAGAAGCCCGATCCCATGTGTCTTGCGTTGTTTTCAATGCCACGCAGGTCCGATCCCATGGTTTTCGAGGCTCCGGAAGCCCGACCCCGCTTTTTTTTGCGTGGTCTTCGAAGTGCCATCACCAATGGAGCATAACAAAGCTGCCGAGGGCCGACTTCGGTGCGGTTGCGGGGCCTAGAACTTTGCCATCGCGGAGTCTGTGCATGGAGGGCTTGGGATGTGTAACAACCAGTATTTACGCCGGAGGCCGTGGAGGCCATGCATCAAGTCTGAGGACCCCTCGCCTAACAGGCTCTTCCCCAACCGCAAAAAAGTGCCGTGCCGATTTTGGTGTGGGGACTGCACTGGTGCGGCATGTTCCCGCCAGAAGAATCGTGCTGGTGAGTTTTTTGACTTTACTTCTGCAGCTGCCAATTTCAAAAACGACTTCAGGCAAGCGACGCGCGCACAGCAAGACAAGATGGCACATCCTACTATTGGGTGCACTTGCGAGCGCAGCAGGTAGCCGAGGGCAAAACTACCAGGAGTGAATGGGTGAATGGCTCCCCCTCTGTCACCAAAGCAATGTGGGCGGGGGAACACACTGGCAGCACGCGACCTTTGGATCCTGTGTCACCTTTCGGATTCTGTGGGACAGGCAGAGGCAGGAATTGCAACGAGCGTTCTGCCCTGTAGACTTAAGTTCACCGCCAACGAAGCGAGTTGAAGCGTTGCTGACCTGCTACGGCAAGTTCCCGCTGTCGAAGTGCAGTGTAAGGAACCAGATCGCTTAAGGACAGCATCGCAGGGCTAAGAATGGCTAAGACTGGGCCCATCCACTAAACTGTTACAAACTCTTTTCTGGGTTGGCAAAGATTTCCTCTCAGGCCGGTCAACAGGGGATGAAGCTGCTCAGCAGCGAGCTAACGAGCTTGTCCTCCAGGTCCAGCAGTGGTCGAGCAGTTGTTGTGTTGGCCGACATGATTTTCCTGTGTTCCTTGAAGGCTGTGGAGAAAGGAGGCTGGGCATCCGACGCACAGCCTCCTCTTTCCTCACATTGAGTGACGGTGTTCGCCAGGTCCTGAAGTTCGGGAGACTTTCTTGAAGGAGCTTTCAGGACATCTGCCAGAGGCAGCACGTGATTTGATGCGGATAAGTGGTCTAGCTAGCCTTGCTTAGCAGGGAACGCTATCGGGAACAGATGACGTGTTGGCGCCTGTGGAGGGGTCGCCCCCTTCTCAGACATCCGGGAGGAAGTGTCTTGCAAAACAAGCTGCTGGTACGATTACGCCTGATTGATGTTGATGGCCCAAGCGCATGTAGACCATGCAAAAATCAACAACGATTTTTACAGCTGAACTGTATGAGCCAAGTTTCGCACAAGAAAGCTGACGGGTTTCAGAAGATTTCTTCATGTGCTCGCAGCACGTAGATGGCATCACCTGCATCTGTGTCTACACAGGCTACTGCAGCCTTGCGCCCTGTCCGACATGACATGGTTTGACAAAAGTCTGTTTGCGTTTCTTGCGGGTGGTATGACATCACAGCATTCGGCAACGAGCTGGAGTCTTGTCAAGATGTTGGCTAGCATAGCTTCAATAAGTTGGTGTCGTTGCGTAAGTCAGGAATGCCTGGCCGGGGTCAGGGAGGTTGTGCTCTTCCTGCACCTGCGCTGGTGCCTGAGTCTCTTGCCATTTGATCTTTGGGAAAGGTCAGCTTTTATATTTGTCCTTGCATCCCAAGGCATGTCCGCAGGTGGAAACGAGAGCGCGGCCTGCGCAGCATGATGCGTTTCGACTGCGGCCTGGTGCTCTGCCAGGACCGTTGCCTGGCTCGTATTGCTCAGGTTTTTTGGACATTGTATTTTGGACATATTTCTCTTTTTGTCAAAGCGTTGATCTCTCTTTTCAAGCGAATCGAAGCAGCGTGTGCGCAGTCCGGCATGTTCAAGTTTGCAGCTTTTCACTCATCGTCCCATGCTAAAGCAAGAAGAAATGTAGCTTTTTCGGCCAAGTGATGCTTCCCACTGATGATTCCAGTCCCCCGTGATCTGGAAGTGTGGTGACGCGCTGAGTTGCGTAAGTTGTGCAAAGGGCGTCCGTTTTCGCGGGCACTAATGATTCCACAAATTTGCTCCGTGAAGGTTGAGTTCGCACCAACCCTGCAGGAGCGGCGCTGGGTTTCGGATGCACCCTGATTGCCCGATCCGCCCGGCGACGGCGAGGCAGTGTTTTGTAGGGAATGTACGAATCATTCGCGCTGCAAGCGCCAGCTCTGAGTCTTCTCTGATGTGCTAGTAACTGCTAGCTGCTAGGGAATGTTCAAAGAGCAGCACTTCCAGATTTGCTGAAAGCAACTTTGGGAAAGAAGGCGCGCTTGATAACTTCATTTGGTGGCAGGTGGAATTGTTTGTTGCATGCCGGACAGGAGCTGAAGCGTGTGATCAGCTGGACCCTAGAGCAGCGAGGCACCAGCAGCGCCTGCAACACCAGCAGTATCTAGCAGTCGTATTGAGTGCATAGCGTCGAGATCAGGCGAAGAAGGGACCAAGGAGATGCTTGACAACATGAAGACATTAGGATTCTCCTGGGCGGGGCTCTTGGCAGGGTTGCAGCGTGACAAGTTGAGCCGTCCACCAGCGTCATCGACAGGCAACCAGAGCTGGCATTTCCCTGGGCGTGGACGACGCTTGATATTGCAAGATGAGAAAATAGCCGCCTTTGCCTGAACTGTTTGAGCTGCTGAGGACATGAGCGTTCCGGCAACTAAGGCCTTTGCTTCAATTGTATTGCAATAACCTGGGCTCCTCGGTCCTGTAGGCCGCGCTTTGCGATGGTTCACAGCAACGGCAGCTGCAGGCAGAGGCCGGAAGTCTCAGCTTTAATACCTAGCACGCTGCTTCGCTGGATTGGAAGGCCAAGTACCGGAATGGCGAGATCACGGTGGTTGAAAAGTTCTTGAATGTAACTGAAGAGTGGACACGGACAAGCGAAAAAGTGAAGGATGCAGCCGTGTCCAACTTCAAGGATCCGTGGGGCGTTTGCTGGCTGGTCCTGCTTCCCGAAATGCCATGAAATGCCGTTGAGATTCCGAAGCTGTCTGCAGACCAGGAAAATGATCCCAACAATCCTGTCCTGGACCAAGTTGCGTCCAGGATCAGACGCACCAGTACAGGGTGATTGCTTGCTTGGCGCGATTCACCTCCTCGCCCAAGGTGCACATGATGTCCACGAGTGGCGCGCGAGGAAATATTTCTCAGGTTAGACAGCTCGTGGCCATGCGCGGCTTAATGGCGGATGCAAAGGGATGCTTGGACGCAACACCTTCCTCCACAGAGAACTCGCCACCGGGCCTACGGCAGTCCTTGTAATCTCAGGCCAACTGATTGATGCCGCTCGTTTGAAGCGTAGACATGCCGTTTTTGCGTGTTGTGGCTTTCACTTGGAAGTCATTCAGGCTTTAGAGCAATTGCTGACTGGTCATAAGAGAGTGCACCAAGTAGGGAGGTAATTGTATTGTCCCGAGGTGCCTATTCAGCACTGCCTGCGTGAGGGAATGACCGTCACGGACATGCTGATCTCAGGACATAAAAGTCTCTCCTTCAATGCAAACAGGAACTGCTTGCGCGTTCTGGCAGGCCATGGCGCTCGCAAGGTACGCTTGCACAATTTTGAGGTGGATGCTGTAACATTTCAGCGCAAATGCAGGGCGTCATCGACACGGCCCTGAGAACAGCTAACTCCGGCTACCTGTACCGTCGGTTGGATTTCACTGCCTCGCCAGTTGTTGCAGCTGACTAAGCTGAGTGAACACGTGTGTGCACTGCGGACGGTCTTGAGAGACGTTGCAGATGCAGGTTCTTGCCGAAGACTGTGGCACGGAAGATTCTGTGCCAATGGAGCTTGAAGGCTTGCGAGCTGCGGTCGCCTCCTTTAAAGACCGAATCCGCGGGCGGGTTCTTGGGAAGCCAGTTCATCACCCTGACCCTGCTCCGGGAGAGGATGAGGTCCTGTTCGAAGCAGGGTATCTTGGCTAAAGGCGCAGTGGGAACTGTTTACCCCCTCAGACGTTTACCCCCTCAGACGTTTACCCCCTCAGACAGCATTCGCCAGCTGGCATTTGCGCACTTAGCTGTCATTTGTCACGTCCGGCCTTGTCTGGGGCAAGACATGCTGACAGCTCACTGAGCAGTGGGCTGCACATGGCTGCGTGATGCAGATAGATAGACTCCCAGCAAGGCAGTGGAGACATACAGTTATTTGCCGTGTTTGCTCCTAGTTTTGCGGGTAACGTCACTAATGCTTCAAGAGCAGACAGTAGGGAAAAGACGCTGCGTAGGAGATAGGCAAGCTCCCGAGATTTTCTATCCCGAGATTTTCCTATCGATGCTAAAGCAAGCCTTCAAGAGTTCAAATCTCAGGCACATGCTGACTGAAGCTGAAGCTGCCCAGATCGAGAAGCTGTGGACGTCTCTGTCGAAGTCAGGTCAAGTCACTTTGCCACCAGTCTATGTTCGCACACCGCTTGGATGTCGCCTTTCTCGTGGCATCTGCGCCGCTTGCTATGGAGAAGACCTGTCAACACCTGGAGAGCTGGCTCGCCATGGACATCCGTCTGGCACTATAGCAGCACAAAGCATGGGCGAACCTGGCACGCAGCTCACTATGCGAACTTTCCACACTGGTGGAGCATTTGAAGGCCACTAATTAGCCCTTGCTGATGATGCCACCAGTATGCTTCTGCTGGATCATGCTGGATCACCTGTACAGGTTCAGCTGGCGAAGGTGTCGTTGCCAAGCATGATGGACACGTCCGCCTGCGAAGCTTTGGCAGTGCCATATCAAAGGAGCACATATCTCGCCCGGCTGCCCACAGCCCAGTGACGTTCCTTCTGTCTGTGCATGTCCCACCTCGGAGTGCTTAGCCAGTACTTGTAAGCCGTCAGCTGACACCAAGGGTGGAGCTGTTCGGGAATGGAAGCGGTCACCACAGGGTGATGTTGGCTGTGTCTTGGCGGAGGCGGGAGTTTGCATCCAGCCAACCCAGATGAGATTTGCAGTCATTCAGCTCTCCGCAAAGAGGCTGCGACACTAGAAATCATGGCTGCGGATGGCACCGTGACGCAAGTGGAGGAGCTCGAGACTGGCAGCTATGTCAAAGTGCTTGATGGTGCCCCTTCCAAACTTCAGATTCCAGGCTATGGAAGGAAGCTTGTTGCGAACCACGGTGCCTTTTCAGTGTTGTCAAGGTGCCTCGGTGAGCTTCGGGCAGGTTCTCTATCAAAAGCCGGTCATGTCTTCGCAAAGCTGCTGTGCTGCAATGTCCATTGCTAAGTCATCAGTTGGCAGCACACTAGGTCATGTGTTCTGTGATGAGGCTCCGACGAGGAGGCTGTCGAAACTTTGGACAAGCCCATCAATTCTGATCAGGATGGTGAGGTTGTCTTACAAGAGGCTGATGCGCAGAACAATTGTATTGAGCAAGGAGGCATGCTGGCCACTGGGACTCAAAATTCAATTCATGATGGCTTCGGAAAGAATTGATCCGCATAGTCATATTTTGCATTCGCAGGCATGAGCAAGCTTGTTGAGAGGTCTGGGTGTTGCAGGGCACTTCTCTCGACTTTCAGCACGAAGGTTCCACTTTGGCGGCCACTTGGCTGAGAGATGTTTGTGTGCAGCAGCGGCGCGTGACATTTTGCTGGAGTGCGGAGGCTTGAGGGCGTGCAAGTCTTGCATATTTGGTCGACAGGTGAAAGAGGGAGATGCTGTTGAAGTTGGTCAAGCACTTGCACAAGAATGGGCCGCGACACAACATGATGGAGTTCCACGTTTTCAGGCGCTGCTTCATTTGAGCACTTGAGGTGTCAGCTGTTAGCTGTGTTTAAAGTACAAGTCCTGGAGCTATTGCCTGTTAAGCTTTAAGCACAAATTCATAGCAGTGAGTGCCATGGCAATCTCCAGCGTCTTTGTCGGAAGGACCACATAATGCTGTTGGTCAGCCGTATGTTGATCCGCTTGTTGATGCGCTCTCTTTTTGTTCTGTCGTGTGGCACTTCCCGGATACCTTCTGATTGATGGATCGGAATGGGTGGCAAACGCAGGTGAAATGGATCTTATTTGCACATGACATGAGCCGCATTCGAAGGAGCCGCCTCGATCGGTGATTGCTGAGGATTTTCTCAGCGAGAGCCTTCAGTTCGACTCGCAAAGCTTTTTGAAAGATGCTGACAGGAGGCCTTCTCTTTGCGCACAGACTTTGATTTCTTCGAGCTTGCGGCAGCTCGGACAACGGAGTACATCACAGAACCGCAGATGCCATCCTCGTTGCATGAGGACTGCCTGTGCTTCATGTGCATTTTGGACAACTGTCGTCCTGATTCCTCGTTGCCATTCTGTTGCGCCTTCATCATTTTTCATGTTCCTATGCTCTGCAAGCAAATGCCGAGCTGTTGAGGAGAGTCACAAGATTCCTCCTTCAGTCGGTCTCAGGTGGCGACAGGCTGCCTCTTGCCGCTGTGATAGCTGTGGCAGCATTCTGCAATCTTAGAAAGCTTGAAATTCCTGAGGGAGTCTCGCGCGCTTTGACGGCTGCAGATGAGATCCGCAGAGCAAGCCCTGCAGCTCCCAAGTCGTCAAACGTGTTCACCCAGGCCGGACAGCCACCCAAGATCATTCAAGTTGCTGCCTGTTTGCTGTCTGTTCAGTATTGCAATTGTAAGTATTGATGTCATGAAGTGCGCAGGTTTGGCAGGATGAGCAGGATGCTGCACGGCGAAAGCTGCGAGTCATGTGTAACCCGCCATCCCTGCAATCAGGCCTGTGTCCCGCAGCATGAGTGTCCCTGTGGCTGTAGAGAAATTAAGCAGGGGCCGCCATCTTCCCAACTGCCTGCAATATCACCGCAGAGTGTGTGACGCCGGGTGGTGGCCTGTGCCTTCATGTGCCACGGGAAGGCGAGAGGATCTCATCCACCCATCCTTGCTGCACAGCCTTGTTGATCAGGTGGCATGGCTATCCTCTGGTCACCTGAAGAGAGTATCCGGCTTTTGAACGAAGAGCAGCGGAAGGTACGAGGAATGGAGGGCTGACGAAGGCATGAATTTCACGTGACTTTGTCTTGCAAGGTCTGTAAGGAAAAGAGCCCTATCAAGCTGGGAAGGCGAAGCCTGTCTAGAGTTTTTCTCTGCCGAAACAGTTCACACACACAGCATGCACAGGCAGTTGCTATTCAAACGGACTTCCTTGTCTTCTACAGCTACTGTGCAGCGAGAAGAGGACGGCGTATTGGATTCTGTGCAGCAAGAAGTTATGCTCTTTCCGTAGCTGTGAGCAGTTCCTCTTTGAAGGGCTTGCCCATGCCGGGCAATACAGTACTACGAGCTTCCGAAGGTTTTCAACAAGGGAAGGGCACGAAGCGAGCTCATCCAGGGGCAGTTTCCCATGAGACTAGCTGCCCCAGCTAGGCGGTGCAGCATGCAACGATACAACACAGCACAGTTACAAAACAGACGCCAGACCTTAGCTAGAAGGAGAGCTCGATTTTGATGCGGTTCCTCGGCAAATTCGCGTCGCATTATGGCCATTATGGGTCCGTCAAGATGCCTTTTGGCCTTCATAACAGTACACTCTAATTTTGTCAATGGCGAGAGGACAACGGCAAAGAGTCAAAATGCCTGGTTTTCTGAGTTAGCTTGGAAGTACAGGAGGATTCATTCTCCCAAACCACAAACAGAACAGGAAAAAGGCAAACTGCTTACCCCCCGTTTGCGCAAAATCAGCAGCAGCCGCAAGGTAGCATGCAAGCCGAGACTTTTGTTTCTGCCTTGGTGCATACAATGTGGACTGGGATTCCTGGGCCAGTTTCAAGTTCTTTGGCTCAAGTCCATTGATGAAAACGAGTGAGAGCTTGGCAGCAGCAAGCCAATGGTAGCGTCACCCCCTGCCCATCCCAGAGCTAGCCGACCCAACAATCCGTGCCGCAGCGAAACAGCAGACGACAACCACACTGCAAAGTTGCGATTGCAACTTTCACATCTGCTTGAGGGATGACAGCCGTGAAGCTACACAGCCCCTTCCGCTTCACAGCTTGTTCTGTCAGAATTTCCTGTCAAATGAATTCAAAACAGAGAAGAATCGCCAAGCAGCGCGAGTTTTTTCCTTTGGGATGAGCATGGGGCGGTCAGCTGACGTCTTCGCATTTGCCGGCGCTGTGGCGTTGATGTTGCGAGGACCTGCGTCACAGCACGCGCTCCGGATCAAGCTCCGGTCCAACTGACTAGCTTTCGAACAGCTTTCCAGCAACAAAGGGTCGACTCCAAAGCCAGCCATCAAGGCAAGCTTTGCTCCCAAAGAGAATTCTGATGGTTTGTTTTGGCGCCTAACTGCTCCCAAGTGTTATCGCAAATTGCGCATGATGTTGCACTGATTTGAGAGTCAATGTCAAGAAAAACGGCATTTCAGGCCCCAACAGGCTGCTACTGTTTCCAGGGGGCTCTGGCTCAACGGGATGACGAAGGCTTTAAGGAGTTTCTGTCTAACTTTGGCTAGAAATAGTCAAAGCCATAAGACAGATCTTGCCGCGATGGCCCCAGCGCTGTTGCGCTGCGCTTGCAAGCGATAGCCCTGCAGACGCCGAGGAACTCACGTTTTATGAGGGCGACTCCTAGGTCATCATGGTTTCCAGGCCTTACGAAGCAACGGGGCGCTCGCAATGTTAAAGCAAAGAAAGAAGACAATAAACACACATCCATCAGCAACAAGCAGCGGAAACAAGCTGAAAAGTCGACAGCGCCCACTCTCATTGCTGCTCAAATGACTGGAGCTCGCAAACGCATACGACTAAGGAGCAGCACAGCGAAGCATGCGAAGCCAGCAAGCGCGAAGCAGCAAAAAGATGAACTAAGGAGGGTCCGCAACAACAGCTCCAAGCACCCAGCCATTATCCTGCGCATGTGAATGAAGGTGCAACGGCACGATAGCCGATGAGAGGGTGTCTGCATTTTTCATTTTTGTCTATTTGGACGCAATGGCGTGGGGGTTGAAAGATGATGAAGCCAGCATCAACAATCAACAGGCAAGCTTTTCAGCTTCGAGTTAAGCAAAGATGCCATCATCGGAACAAAGCCGGTTAGGCCTGATGTCGTTTACAACCTTGCCAAAGCAGACATCGATTTGATTCGTGTGGTAACTGAAGAACAGCGTGTTCAAGCTTATCGAGGGTTCAAATGTTATTGTCGCTGCTGTTTTGGAGTCGGGGCGAAAGATACCGACAAGACGTAACAGACCACCAGCAAGAACAGAATGGTTGCGTGTGAACAAAGTTGCGAGCACGGTGGTGGAGGAACCTGCGAAAAACCAGCCGCTTCATGCCCCGAGCTTTTTTCGGGCCTTGGGCACGAACATCGGCATGCTTGATAAACAGGCAGGCTCTCGCTTTGTTGCAGAAAGCTCGCAAAGGTGTCAGGACCTAGCATCGAAAGAGAATTAGGGCTATGCGGCTATGCAGCTCACGTCAAGCAAAAAGCCCCAGAGCACAACGCTGGGAGTGACCCACATCCTCGCCTACCATATTTCTGCTGATTGTGCACCAAAATCGGCACAGGTGATGTGCCGGTCCCATCGCTTGGGTTTCGAAGAAGGCAGGGTTTTCGCAGATAAAGAGAGCAAAAAGAAGGCGGTGTGGAGGGCACACCTGCGGGCTGCAAGTGCATTGCCATGAAGAATATGGAGGAGTCATGCCCCTTAAAAGCGGCTCCAAGAAGGCACAGAGAAAAAGGTGAGCACTAATGAGGGTTGCCGCCTCAAGCAACAATGTGCTGCAGCAACGTAGTAGGGATTTCACTACTCCTTGGTGGTGTCAAACCATTTTCACGTGACCGAGCTCGCTAAAGTTTTGTGCAGACAAAAATGTTTTGCGGAATGCTTTGAGAGAAGGGTGGCACCACTCAAAGTAGCAAGCATGGAAGCAGTCCTCGTGAAATGATGTTGCAGCTTGTGCAAATCAGCGTTGCAGCGAATTGCAAGCCTTTGCTCCCTGTGCAAAAGCAAGAGATGGCGCCGGCTATCGTGTGTGTGTACTGCTGTGTTCAAGAGACGTCACGGCAGAGTCCGTCAGGGAGTAATAGCGTCAAGAGCGTCCGCGTGCATTACTTCATGGTATTTGCCTGTCAAGACTACGACGATTTCTATCCATATTGCAGTAGTATCATGCTTCGTTGTATAGCAAGACGCGCACTCTTGAAGGATCATTTTCAACAGCTGCCTCTCTTGCCATGTTTTTTCTCAGATCCGCAAAGGAAGGTTCGAGGGTGGCATTTGTTAGAGTTCTGTGGACGTTGGGTTGGCCCCCTCCCCGAGCATGTGTTGATGTTGTGAATAATGTGAGCTCACGTTGAGCTGACCAGCTTTCATGTGCACGTCGTTCGTGGCTTCCATGGGATAGAAATGGGTGCCCAGGTTTGCCGCTGCAAGGATCGGGTCAGGGGCTTTTCCGCATCTCGTGCGGTCAACGTACAACCCACCCTTTTCAATTCCCCATCCACTGCTCGACTGCAGGTGTACTATTCCAGAGACCTTGAAAAGCTGGACCTATCAGCAGATGCTTCTTGGGAGTGTTCCGGGGCAGCAAGTGCTGTTGAGTGCTTGAAGGTTTTTTGGCGTCTGTGTTAGTTTGAGTCGTCTTGTATGCAAGGTGCCATCAAGCCTGGCGAGATTCTCTTGGCTCCAAGCAAGCATTTCACTGAGGGCATTTGGTGGGATGCAGCGGAGGGCTCACAGGACGGAAACGGAGCAGCTGGGCAGGTTGGCTTCCTGTATCAGTGACATTGAGACCCGTTCAGATTCACGTGCAGCACAGCAAGTGCTTGCCCAGGTATATTTCTACATGAGAGCAGTGCCCCCCGATCATCCGGTCATACCAGGGCTGCCTATGACCAAGATGGCCTCAAACTGGACGATTGCGACGCGACCTGTACTGGAACCCTTTGATGTTTTGATTGTGCAAAGCTTATCTCTTACATGTAGCATTTGGATGCATCTGGGGTCCAACAATGAGAGGCTCAGATTCTGGACGACCCTCGTGGTTCTGATCTTGTGAGGCTTCTGCTGCGCCATCTGCTTAGACTTTGCGAGCAGAAGGGGAGAGGAGATTGGCAGCCGGCAGTCATCTCTTTCGGCAGTTTGCTGCAGCAGTTGAAGACCTGTCAGGTCGTACAAGATTGTTCGACCTGCCAGCAGCTGATCATCGGCTGCCGTCTGAGTCGCATACCATGACATTTTGGAACCCGTTGCAAAAGCACGGATGCTTGGCCTCCATCTGCGTTTATGATGTGATATTCTCTCCTGATTACCGAGAGTTCAGTATGGCTTGCCATGGATCGCCATGCCACTCATGCGGCCTGGTATAGGACTACTCGTAGGCCACGAGGTCACCTGAACTGTCGGCCCGGGACATCGAAAGCTAGTCAGCTAGCCACGCACAGGTACATCTGAGGGTTGTCGTGCTCCTATTGCCACGACTCGGCAATAGACTTCGTATACTGTGGGCAGATTTATCATACTTTGATTGGTGTTGGGCCTGAGTTTCAAACAGGGCCTTGTGTATGGACATGTGGCAATTGCGCTTTCCAAATCAGCGGAGAAAGGACAGATTGTGGAGTCCGCCGTGCCGTTGGTTTTGGCGCACGAAGTGTCTGCCAGTGTCGGCAGGCATTATCACGATCTGTGCCGCAACTGCAAGTTGTGTACCAGTCAGTGGGCAAACCAAGCTGTAACGAAGGCATTGCATCAGTGCTGTGCCGGACCAACTTGCCGTCTCCTGGCATTCATACTGCACTTGCGTCGTGACTTCACTTGTGGAAGTAGCACTCTTGCACAGTAAATGGGGGTGCCAATAAGTTGAAGGAGGAGGCTCCCTGCCCACCGGCGGTCTCCCTGCATGGAGAGACGCTGGATGTTGCCCGCGACAGCTGTCTGCAGTAGTGGTGCAGGTCGCAACATGCACGCTGGCGCCATACATGCAAGGGCCTTGTAGCAACGAGGAGTGGGGTCCAAGCAGCCTTTGCGTCATTCAGCACTCTCCACTGGGTGACGCAAGAGCAGCTGCAGCAAACAGTTCTTGGCAAGAGGCCGAGCCACGAAGCTGATCCTGATTACCCAGAGGTTTGTGCTGTCATATGCTGTCATGTCAAACCGTTGACGGGAGTACACAGGACATTACTGCGTCCGAGGATACATCACTTGTGGTGCTTCAGACGGCGTCATCGCTCGTCGGATGGTGCCATCCAAATCCAGTGGAGCTTTTGCAGCAATGAGTGGACTGAGGTTTTCTTAACTTGCATGAGTCTCGACTCTTGTTGGCAAACGTATTCAAGTCAGATGTCGAAGTCCTTGGGGAAGGTGACAGACTTCGCATTTACGAGTCTGCTACCCGAGGGTCTGAGAGTTTAGAATGCTGTCTTCCCCAAGTTGCATCTGCATACTTTCAACATGATTCGGTTGAAGTGTTGACTGCGCAAAATCATCATGTACTTCTCCATGTTTCTTTGATTCCTGCTTCTATCTTTGGTTGGTGAAAGGCCCACGGAGGCCTGGAAAGCTGCACATCTTGTTTTGTCGTTTGTTCGAAGTCTTCTTGTTAAACCCTTCCCTCCGTGATCCTAATGGTCTGTTTGTTTGTTTTTTTCTGGTTTGTGTGTGTGTGTGTGTGTGTTTGTATTCGGCCTGTTCCATCGCCATGAGACTATTGGCGGCGTCCAGTCACCCCAGTCACTGGTTGCATAAGAGCTACAAGCTCTATCATGTATAGTATGTACACAGTAACTTCCCAATGTTTGCAAACCCGTAGCCTAGCATGCAATACCCGTCATCCTGACATGACTGAAGCTTACCACTTTCGTGCAGCAAGGGTGCAAGTACTCATCTACTCCAGATGCCTCGGTTTTCCTTTGTTGCTCCATCCTCTTACAAGACCTATGCACGCATGCTTGGTCGGTGATTGCTGGTCTTGTAGGTGATGACACGCCGAACATACGTCATCAGAACAGGTTTGGCTTCCACGCCACGAATATGTTGTCAACATGCTGCCACGTGATTCTATGAACAGCATCTACAGTAGTCATTTGTTTGCATCGACGTGGACGGCTGACGTTCTTTTGACGACGTTTGTTATGTATGTGTCCGTCAGTTTTGTTTCAGTTCGGATTTCTGTGACACATCTCAGCCTCTTGAGTTGCTTGCTTCGTAGCCTGATCATCTGCACGTGCTGAATTCAGAGCATGCCTTCAGGCTTGCAGCCAACCTGAAAAGGCCTCCAAGGGCAAGCCCTTGGCAGCGAACATCTTGAGTTTGAGCTGATTCCTGAGCATGCATTCTCTGTATAATGTGCATATATCGGTCTAGGGCAACACCACGTTGGATGCTGAACTCTTGTTTGGTCCCAGGGCAGGCAGGGCAAGGAGGCGAATGGAGGGCAATGGAGGTGAAGTGGAGGATTGCGGCATGGGGGGGGCATGCTGAAAAGCAAGGTCTGGGAAGGAGACGCGAATGGTCAAAGATGTTCAGGGCAAATTGAGGGCGAGGGTGAGGCAGGTCGGGGATCATCGGGCAGGGTTCGGGAACGCAACTCATGCTCGCGTGATGCCGTGCGACGTTGTGCAGGCGTGTGTGCATTTAAGTTGGATCTGAACGGACTTGCGTCTTGAATGTGTTGCCTTGTGCGTCTATATAGGGTCTGAGCGGACTTGAGTGATGGATGTGTTTGGGACTTGAAAACTTGTGCCTACTCTGCAGTATCTGTGCTCATATCTTGTGCATCACGTGAGCAGGTGGTGTGTTGCTTATACCATGGCTTGTCAGATTAGTCGCGTGCAGACTTGGATAGTTGTCTTGATACGACTTGAGTGCATCTTCGATTGTCCCACCCTGCAGGTCCCTCGAAAATCGGGGGGGTTCTTGTGCGACTAGACCTGGCCAGTGTGTCAGTTCTGGAGGGGATGCGTGCGTCTTCCTTGTTAGTCGTGCTCGTGGATCTAGTTTGTGATGGGGACATTTGGCCACCATTCTTCAAAACAAGCAAAAAGCCTCGCGGCTGCAGGCTGGGGTCAGAGTTTCTGCAAGAAAAGGGAAGATCTCTTCTTTCTCAAAGTTGTCCTGGGAAGTAATTATGCCATGAAAACCGGCGCCAGCTTCCCAGACATGTGTTTGCATACCGTTCAGCATGCGTCTGGCGCGAAGCGGTCTTTTCATGCCGTTTTGACGCATACAGGCCATGCGGTATGGTAAAGGGAGCCGGGGGTGTTGAGGGATCGAGGACTACGTGGTGGCAATGACTCGAAGTTCGGAGTGTTCGAATCCATCACAGGTTGCTGGAGTTTGTAGGGTGTGGGCTGGCCTAGGGGAAGGGGACTAGGATTGAACGGTCAGAAAGCACAGTCATAGTCGGCAGCCCCGCCCACAAGTCGCCATGAATGTGGTCGTCGTCGTGGTGGTGGTCGCGGTCGTGGTCGCAGTCGCAGCCGTGGCCATGGTCATGGTCGTGGTCGTCATTGTCGTCGTCGTTGTGGTTGACACAGTCTTCACCGCCAGCAGCATCATCGTCATCACTATAATCGCCATCATCAAGCAAGGATCATCACTCATCATGACAAGCATATGCATGGCTAGCTATAGCTACTATTCGCGTTGTTCGCGTGTTTGGACGGCTTGTATGTTCGCAGTCTTCGTGTATTTCGAGCCATGAGGCGGTGTAGTGTTCATGAGTGGCAGCCCTGCCCCCAGCATCCCGAGCAACATCATTAATCATGCTCACCGTTGGAGATCGTCATCACCCATATCATATCCTATTCCCGGTTTTCCTCCGAATCCTTTTCATTTTTCATTATCAGCGATTACGTCTATCACCATCTGCCAATCAACAAGCTATGTCGACCTCATGGTCACATGTCATGGTGTTTTCCGCGTGTTTTCGTGTCCGTTCTGATCTTCATCTTCTCGTTTGGAGCGTCAACATAGGCCTCAACATGATAGCGGTTATGACTGCTATCATGACGTCAGCAGACATTCTGGCACTATTTGTTATCCTCCATTCTACACAATGAGCAGTGGGTCTCTCACGTTCATCTGCCATTGCTACAGCATGCCCCCATCACGATCGTTATCAGCATCGTCCTTCATTGTGATGTTCGTTGTAATCCCAGTGGCCATCATCATCATCATCATCATCATCATCATCATGATCATCATCATCATGATCATCATTATCAGCAGCAGCAGTTGCACTTACGATGCTGTGGCCGCATGATTGTTACAACGGTCATCATCGTCATGGCTGCCACATGCCTCCTCCTTCTCCTCCTCCTCCTCCTCTGTTGCATGTTCAGCTCTGCTTGGCCACCACCTTCTTTCGCCCGCAACTTGCTTCGTCAGCCTCCTTGTCATCACCACAAGAAGGGGCAGTAATCATCACAATTCTTATTCAAAATCATCATCCATCTGGCCACTCGCTACCAACCCTGTCTACTGTCGTTCATCCCTGCCTTCTGGTACTGGGATTCATGTGTATAGTCTGCTATCAGCTGTCAGCCGTTTACCCTTGCCACGAGGCTGAAAGCAATGATGCAACAGCATCCCTGCTTGAGTTACTTCATCTCGGCCGCATGCGGCGTCCTCAAGAGAGTAGGCCTGAGTACGTCCAGGTAGCCTAGCTTTTGCCGGGTATGCCCGAGTATGCCCAAGTACGCCCGTGTACGCGCCAATTCGCACGAGTATGTCCGAGTACGCCGAGATACGCCCGAGTACACCCGGGTACGTCCCAATGCGCCCGGGTACGCTCCAGTACGCTCGAGTATGCCGCCCGAGTACGCCGGAGCGGAACTATCATCAGTATGCTCCCGTCTCACTTGGCCGGAAACATGATTCCGCGATACACCCTGTGATGGAACCGTTTCACACCAGCGCAGCCGATGTTGCCATCGCGGCGCCGCGGTCAAGCTCTGGAACTGGGCAAGGGACCCGCCGGGACAGAAGTTCATGCCAGGTTGCCGAGACTCTGCAGGACCCTGTGCTGTCTGTGATATTTCCGTTAAAGTGTTTCAACGCTGCTAGACAGCCGGCGCATACCCGGCGTACCCGGCGCATGCCCCAGTGCACTGGGGCGTGGTTCTGCAGTCGCGCTTTCCCGTCACACTGACTTACTTTTCGTTTGCCCGCAAAGTTGCGGATACGTAAGGGGAGTGATGGATCTTCGAGGGTCACTCAAGCCTGAGCTAGCCAGCAGACGTACACGAAGAAGCAGATGCCAAACTGGCATCTCAGCTGCTAGATGGCGCTGGCAGTTGTCAGCCTAGCCAGTAGTGGTGGTACAATGCGCCAGCATGAGGAATGATTTGCACAGTTGAACATGCTTCTCCTAGACTGCCAGCACATTGAAGTGGTGCTGGATTGAGCAATTTCTGGCACGGCTTTGCCTACATGAGACGTGAGACCGCGGCACCTGTGCCCAGGCATTGTATGCAAAGCCGAGCTTCGAGATGAAAGCGAGGAAGGGCCCAGCAGGACCAGTAGTTTGTGTTTCTGAAAATGGAAATCAAGACAGCACCAGTTCTTGGACTCCAGGCTGACAGCGGTGGTTCTGAGTGACAAGGATGTGTTAAGGGTGCCCTGCAGTGGCCTCTGTGCAACTTTTGAAGTCATGCTCGCTTAAAACGTGTTGGGAGAACCAGGTCAGGCGAAACCGTTGATTCACTTGGGAGACCTAGTTCGACAGCATGATTGGCTTAGCTCTGAAGATGTTTCTCCTGCAGCTGGACAAGTGGCTGGGCTCCAGGTTGCTGTTGCTACTTTGCTGGTAGTATACTTGGATAGGAAGCTTGCGTGCTGCTTCAGGGACTGATTCCTCCACTCTTGGTTCACAGCATTTGTTGGAGCCCGCACTGTGATGACAGCCGCCTGCTGAAAGCGAGGTTGTGTCCGTGCAAGTTGACGAAGACGCTCGATTTGCGCTTTCCATTGTTGTGTTGGTCTGCCCTCAATAGACAGGACGTGCCTGAAGCCCACTCAGGATGGTCACGCAACAGTTCTGCTGCGCCGGGCCAGTTCTTACCTGGTCACTCAGAAGGGCTCGGTAATGGCGCCTCGGATGAACGCGGAGCATGATGGTCGAGTCTAGATCGGTGAATTGCGTCAACCGATTCAAATTTGGGTGTCGAATCAGTTGGCCCCTGGACCCGCACAGCACCTACGAGTAGCTGCATGGGCTGTTCGCGGTCGGGCTCAATGCGACCTAAATTGGAGACTGTTGGCGAGCATGTCCCCCTGCATTGCTACTTTGCTTTGACTGCCATGTACCCATGGCTCTGGAGAAGACACGCCCAAGAAGGGCAGAAACCAGGCTAAGACCGCTAACATGTTTTCTAGATCAGTGATATGTTGCAGCAAGCTCTCCCTCTCTCTCTCTCTCTCTCTTGGCTGCGATGCTGAGACACATGATGACTGATAGCCCCAGCTTGGCCCTGCATGCTGAACCCCAAACTGCTTGCAATGGAGGAGGCAGGGGTCCAGGCTGTGACATGAAATAAAGGCCCTCTTGTCAAAAAGAACTCTTGAACCTGAAGCCGAGCAGGGAGTTGCTTTCAAAGTGGAGGTTTGGGAAGGCGTGTGTAAATGGCGCGAACGTCTGCCTGATCTTATGCAATGGCCGACACTCTACACAGAAACACTGCAGCTCAGGTGCGTGACGGGAGTGTGGTCCGCATTGGAGACTGCCTGGCCACGGAACCATTGGCAGTACCGCGGACATCGGATATTGTTCAAGGCCTTCCGCGCATTGAAAGGCTTTTCGAGGCAGGACGTTTGTGCTTCAATGTCGGCCAAGTAGGCTTCAAATGCTTCAATGTGCCCAGGCTGCCAACAAGCAACTTGAAGCTCGGCTAGACAAGATCTTCGAGGAGGCCCTGGCGGTGGTGGAAAACTGGTGGAGGGAAGCTGTAGAGTGGAGAGTGAAAGCAGATGCGAGCAGGAGGCCATAAATCGGAGCAGCCTCGATGCTGCGTACGCAGCCCGCCGAAGGCAAATCGGCTTTTTTCCCGGACTGTTTCTATTTCTGTGTGCAAAGCAGGTTTGAGCAGGAGCTTTTGGCCGACATTCAGTCCGCCTATGGCGAACAGGGTGCAACTTGCACCGCACTAAATTTCACCAAAAACAAGAAGTGTGATCTCCTTTTCATTAGTTTCAGTTTCTGTCAGTTTCTGTGCTGCGCAAGAAGAGTCTAGGCATCTGCAGGCTTTGCAGATTTTGCACAAAGTGTAGTCACGCACGCTGGCGCTAACTAGTTGTTCTGTGACTCTTCTGGAAATTGCCGCCCGGAATATTTGTTTGGACATATCTGGACCTCACTGGTTGGACAGGTGACAGATGATCTTGCAAGTTTTACCGCCCGCACAATGCCCAGGTTGACATCAGTAGCAAGCACATTGAGGCGAGGCTTCATGATCTTATCTTGCAATGTCAGATTTGAGTAATTGGTGCATGCTTCCCAAACGCGTTGGTCTAAGTTGTAGGGTTTGTGGCAGGTGGTCGTACGCAGAATGACAGAAGCACAGCTGCAGGGAAGTTTAGGTTTGTGCCGCGAGTGAGCAGCTAGTCAAAGTTTGTGGGTTCAGTTCGCGCTTCTGGCGTTTGACGCTAGATCCACAAATGGGAGTTCTCATTCTGTCTCATAACTCCAGAAGGAGTAGTTGTCCGGAGATACCTTGACATCAATGGTGTAAGGAGAAGTGCAGGATTGAAGAGGGCATCAGCGGACTGCCGCCTGGCACTTTGATGAATTATGTTGAGCTGGAAGGGCTTTGCGCACTCCAGCCCAGCGGAGAGGCCAGCCAGCATGCGATGGCACTGCTGAAGCCTAGCAAGGGCCGTAGGTATCTAGAGTACTTTGCAGAACAGCTGCGTGTGGTCGCAAAAGAAGCATGGCTTGCTAAATTGATTTGACATGGTCAGGGCAGCTCTTGTGCAGGTGAGGGTGAGGCCTGTCGTTCGTGGGGTGACGGAGATCGGCAGGGATGGCAGCCACATGCTTGTGGCAATGGGATTCCGAGAAGTGGACAATGTCGTTGCCAATGAAGTCTGCAGTGGTGCAGGCCAAGACAAGTCCCAAAGCCCAGTCTGACTGCATTTCTAGGTTCCAGTTTGGCCTTCAGGCCGCTTCGGCATGGAGGGTGTGAAGGAGAACCTCATGATTGGGAAGGCGGTTAGCGTTGGAAGTGGCCTGCCAGCAGCCTTCAGGTCAAGAGGGAACCAACCAACCCAGCACCAATTTTGCCGAAGCGTAGTTGGAAGTTACGCAGCATTGGCACTCAAGCAACACAAGAAAGAAGAACCCTGCTTAGCTCTCAGGCAAGACGACTTCCTCAGCAGATACCATGGATTGTGAGATTGATTTGGATGGAATTCCTGCATGGGCTGAAGAAGCATCATACAGATGAATTTGCTGACAGTCAATTGTACATAGAGGTGACGGCGCGCCGCCCGATCTGAAATGACGCAGCTGCTAGAGTGGTCCGTATCATTCTTGACATCAGATTTTGTCTTGACATCAGCCAGGTCGGAGCCACGATCCCAGGCTCCCTTGGAGCACAGGGTTGGATAGTAATGCGGCATAATGCGGGCCACGTAGGCATGCTGCCAGGAGTCGGCAAGCTCGTTGGCGAGAAGAATTGACACAATGAAGGCTCCTCTGACATGAGCCAAGCTGCTGAGATTTTATTTGGCTTCTTCGAGCCGAAGGGCATGCCATGCAGGGCCTCAGGCTTTGAAGGTGACTGCTGTTCGTTCCCAGGGGCAATATGTGAAAGCACCACTGTCTGGGGCTTGTTTTGGAGAGAATTGTTATACTTGTGCGTTTTCCAGGCTCAAATGGAGGCCGGAAGAGAGGCAGGCTGTCTGCCTGGCTATGCATGCCTGGTTGTATTGAAGATGGCTTCTGCCGAGATGCTGACTTCTGCATCACCATCTGAGCCCAGGCCACCCGGAAGCAGCTTGATGCTTTGCAGCAGCAGCAGGACCCTGGCGTAGACTTGACGTGCAGGTGTGAACAGAGTTTTACTGTTGGTGAAGCCAACCCTTTTAATGAATTGAAGGGCTTGGGCGACAAGAGTCAGTCACTCACTCATTCGAGTTCTGAATTCTTTATACTGAACGTGCGAGCTTGCCGAAAACACACTTCTCATACCTGAACTGTGTGGTGTATGCAGCCCGTAATATGTATCCGGCCTTGGGGTAAGCATGAAATTTGTCTGTGCGAAGACGATGTTGGGTAGATAGGAACCAACACAGGCCTAAAGGCCTAACAACTATTTGGGAAACCCGCATGCGGAGCCTGCTCATTGAGCAATCCGTCTGCTATAGCAGCCATTTCCTGATTTACCAACAAGAATTGTTTGAGCTCCTCCGAAAGAGCCCTTGGCTTCCTGTGTCAACCCACTTCCGCAGCATGTAGTGCCCCTGTTCAGGGTTTTGCAGCTGTGGATGTCTTAGCCATAGTTGGCGCAGCCTTGACCAAAGAGGCATGAGTTTGCCAGAAGGAAGTGCTCCATGCGCGCCAAGTCTTTGCGTCCACGCTAGGCAAGCCCCTGGTGCATCTCATCAACTCTTCGAAAAAAGCTGTCCATAGCTTGGCCAATCGGCAAGCAGAGCAGCAGCGCGAACGAACCATCGTGTGTGCAGATCCTGTAAACTGCCTTTCTCTTTGCTGGCCATCGTGGAGCAGCGGAACCGGTTGTTGAGAAACGGAATGGACCCTGCACCCCCTTCACTCCCGCACACCTACCTCCGCCTGCTTGCATGGGCGGGCTCCTTGCCCCCGCTGTCGCCTTCCCACCCAGCCCCGCCCACCCGCTTGTCCCTTACGAGGCCCCAAGCAGGGGCCCAAGGTTCCACCTACATTTGACTCACTCTCTATAAAACGAAATAAGCAGACGACTGTGATAATACAAACGCAAGTGTGTTTGGGTTTAAGTTTGGGGGTTGTCGCGAGGGATGACTGGTCTGGCGGGGGGGAAGGGCTGACCAGCTATGTAGTCTATTACTAGCACAATGTAAAGCAGTACAGCGCGTACAGCCGCGCCACTAACGCTTCTGTGCGCCCCGCGCCCTCTGAAAGGTGCGAGCAAAGCTTCCCGTGTCCTTGCCAAGGTTTGCAACCACAAAGTGAGCAAGATATCGGGAAGTGAAGAGAGGCGAAACACAAACGAAAGGAGTTCAGAAGCAAGAAGCACGACAGTGTGTTTGACCGGTTTTCCGTCAGGATTTTGTCGGCCCAACAAGTGTTCATGCGTCTGGATTTGACAACGGAGGCTTTGTCTGGAATCTATGTCCGACACATGTTTGTACGTGACAGAAGAAGACGTTTCACAACACTTTCTATCCCAAAGCTGGAAGAGACATAATATGAGCCAGCATTTTCGGCTTTGCTCCTTGATTAATGCGCATGAGTACAGAGTGGGAAGCATGGTCGATTGGGTAGGGTCTCACGTTCCTCTAGTAACGTTAGGTAGGGCTGCTCTAGAGGGGCCGCTCACGGTCTTGAGGTCACACGTCAAGCATCCACCTGTGAAAAGGGGACTGCAGCCTCATGTCGCGGTTGTCCACGATCAGGACGCTTCTCTCCCCGGGTCCAATCTGCGAGAAGCGGTTTGGGAGCTGTCTCTGGTGAGGGTTGTTGTAGTCGAACTGCCCCCACTTTGGTTTCCGACCGCCCTTGTTGTCGTTGTCCTGCTGCAAGCGGAGCCGCCTGGCTGTGGTGGACTTGTTGGCAAAGTCCACGAACTATTGGGCAGTCGCCTGAGCAGGGTTGACTCCAGGGCCTTAGCTGCTGCCAGTCGGAGGCAGACCAACCTTGTTCAGCAGGAGGGAACGCAACCCTGCGGCCTGAGATGAACACCTCTTCCGCCCGATTCCAAAGGTCGTTGGGATCACCTTCTTCGACAGGCTCTTCCGTGATCGGCCGTGGTGCCCTTGGATCACGGCAGCCAGCCATCTGGATCTGCCGCTCGAACTTGGCGCCGAACATGGCTTCTACCCTAGCTGCTTAGCTTTTTCAAGAGTCAGCTCGTTGCCGCAGGCTGATCAGCCTATAGCCAAAATGGCAACGGGAAATGCATCACTGATCAGCTCCTGTGATGCGAGCGCAGCACAGACTGACATGAGTGTCCTCACCAACACTCAGGCACCTGTGAACGTGCTCAGCGATCGTAGCCTGGTCCGCTCGCCGCAGATGGGCTACCACTTCAACCTGTTCCTGATGAAGACGCTCTCGCAGTACAAACTGATGATCGTGGGGAGCATGGGCCCTACACTGCCGTTCCTTGTGGTGCAGGGGACTCGGTGACAGGAAAGGTGCTATCGTTATCCTTTCGTTGGCCGGTTATGTCGGAGAGCTCGCCGACCTGGGTGGACATCAAGCTCAAGATCAAGGGCCACCTGCATGCTCATGCTATCGCGGCAACAGGGACTTGGGTGTTCAGATGAACTACGTGGACGGCGGGTTCATGGAGCAGTTGGAAAAGTTGCTCTTCGTCCCATCAGTTCCAGGGCTGCCGGATTGTGGCGGTCTCTTTTGAAGTGGACGGTTGCTTGTATGCCTGCTCAGGCAAAGGAGTTCCTGTGGCGCTCGACTTTCCACTTTCCACTGTCACTTTGAGATCCGGCTGGTTGCGCTCTCGTCCACAGATGCTGTGGGTGTAGACGCCGATCGGCTGGAGATGAGATGAGGTTTCTCAGTGCAGGGCGATCGCTTGGATGTGGCTGCGAGTTCAATGTCGGCGCCACCTTCATCGTTGGTGATCAGCAGAGTCTCGGGACCCGCCCTGATCAGTGCCGAGCTGCATTGGACTTCCTCTATCGAGGCGGGCAGTGTGGAAGCAACTGGGCCAAGAATCGGCGCGGTCGGGTGGAGAGTCACCGTGACAACCTCTGCCTGACTTGTGACAGCCGCTGTTCAAGCCCGGCGCCCGCATCGTCCCGGTGAAGGCGCTCGCCTTGCAGGAGCACTCCAAGCAGGTGGACGCAGTGATCGTCCCGCCGATCTTGGACGTCGGGCCCGGAAGAGACCAGAGGCGAGCTCCGCCCATTGAGACGGATGAGGCACACCGTCGAGCAGTGCCAAGCTCACTCATTCCGCGTGGCCACAGTGACGCCGGCTGCGTGTGGTCCATCAAACAGAGGCAAACTTCAAGGAGAACATAGCCAGCTCATGTTCCGAGGTGGATCACATCTGCCTGAGCTGCTCGGCCCTCCTCAATCGCTAGGCCCCAGGCCAAGCTCGGGCTTTAGCCAAGCCAGTGAAGTGCTCCGCTGTATGTAGAGTTTTTTCCGTTGTCTTTTCAGAAGTCCGAGGGCAGATGAAGCCTTTTGGCGCGAGAACAGCGAAGGACAAAGCTTTCTGCGAGCCGGGCTCTTTTAGCGCTCTGGCGCACAGCCGTAGCGCTCGTTGCCGGATTCTTCACGCAGGAGAGGAAAAAAGAGGAAGGTCGCATTGAGTGCTGCTACGCAGCGCCTTGTGGTCACGGGGTTAATTCACTTGCTTGCTCAGCGGTGGGCAGTTTTCTTTGTTCCCTCTTTCCTTGCTGATCTTGCTATTTCGTGCGGACATGTTCTACTAGCCTCTTACGCAGACATGTTCTATTACCCTACTGGACCCAGTGAGCATGCTCTGCAGCGCGCGCTCAACTCGACATGGTGCCCAACGTCGGGTTCTCCGGCAGCAGCTGGCTCGAATTCGCCTGGGCCCTGTTCAACCTGGAGGCACAGTCCGATCGAGCCGAACACACAGGACGAGTTCAGAGCGGTGCCGCCGGAGTGCAGCGGTACCCTGGCTTGTTTCAAGTTTGTGGGTTCGAGGCATTCTTTCGCCAGGTGCGGCCAGACCTCGATTCCGGTCGAAATTCGCAGGACATTCTCCCAGTCACCATGGTCGACGCAGCTGTGCGTCAGGGGCGCTCGCTCCAGGGGATTGGGCTGCAAGCAAATTGGAAGAATCCTGGTCCCATGGTCCTCCAATACATTCGCAACCGCTCGGCAATTCCCGCGGTCATGGTGCAACGGTTAGTCGCAGACCTCAAGGGCGCAGCGGCTCCAGCCTGCGTCCAGCCCTCCGAGGTCAACGAAGGCGTGGATTTCCCTTTGCCGATCGCAGAGTTCTTTCTGAAGATCCCCGACGGCTCGGCTCCGCAGCCAATTACGAGTGCAAGTGTCACTGCTCTTCTAAATCAGACTATCAGGTCGTAGCTTGCAACAGGCTCACTGCAGATGAATGCATTCATGTCGGGCGCATTCTGCCGGAGCCAAGTACGCTCTGCAAGTTTTGTGCTCGTGCCAGACCTGAAGTGGCTCTGATGTTCGCTCCGTAGAGTGCAGCCTCTCGTTTTGCTGTTTAGTTCTGCCGTCGGTGCATCATACACATGTCTTCGTCTTGTTAGCTTGCTGCTCAGCTTCGATCCGATTCAATCCTCTGTGCAGAGGGCTGTTCGTGCCATGGTGGACAAGACAGTGTGTCCGAATGGCAAGTCCCCCGATCTGGCCATGCGACAGATCCTCGGCAGGCAGAAAGTTCCCGAGGACCTCTGCCTGCTCATGGCAGAGGTCTCTATGCTCAGCGTGGAGCGCTTAGCGATGCTCGGTGAAACCATAAGGGCGGTAAAGACGACCCTGAATGCGATCGTCAACGACGACACCAAGTTCAGTTCGGGGCAATGGCAACGGCCGCCAAGCAAGAGCTCTCCCTCACCTTGCTCGCTGCCGTGTTCAAGGCGGCCAGCTCTTTGCAAGAGCATGTAGCTGCTTGACGAGCGAAGATGGAGGAGGATCCGTCCAAGAATACCAGGCGAGGACCACACAGAGTTTCGCGAGACGTTCGTCCAAGCACACCCAGGCGCGATGCTGACTTGCGCGTGCGAACCCCGCCGCAAGTTTGTGGAGCGCATCTACCGGGACTACATGGTGCAAGGCTCCGTGGCAATTTATACGAAGTAGCAGAGATGCGATCCCGTTCGGACAGAATAATATAGTGCAGACGTCTGGGTTCAGCGAGACTTCAGAGGACTTGCTTCGCGTTGTTCGACGCGACACCAAGATCAACGTCGCTTCGGAGTCTGACGTGATGGATCGCATGCGTGCCTTCTTCGTGGCTCTCGAGTCACTCAACACTAGCGACTTCACGTTCACAGCGGGCCCCCTGAAGCACCTGTCCCAACTCGAGGAGTGGCGGCGCAAGAACAGGGGGCTCTCCCTTCTATTATCCGCAGACAAGCTCATCTGTTTCCGACTTTCTCCGACAAACGACGCTCGCTCGAGTGCCGAGCTGGAAAAGTACCGCCAGGCTTCGGTGACGGCTCCCTCCATTCCACCAAAAAGGGCTAGGTCGCCCATGCCAAAACCTCTACCAAGCGAGCTCCGAAGAACCGCCGCGTGAGACAAAAGGCCTCAAGGCGACCCAAGAGTGTAATGAAAGTGATTCCACCCCGACCTAAGTCGGGTGGCGATCGCAACACCAAGGTGACTGACAAGGAGTGGCAGGCCACCGTGTCTTTCTCCTACGATGATGGCAAGAAGCGGGGCCCCTTCTACAACAGTTCGCTTGGGTGCAGATTCAATGACAAGTGCAACAAACAGCATGTTTGCGTACAGTGTGGGCAGGCTCATCCATGGCACGGCAATCATTGAACGCCCGACCCCTGCTCGGACGTTCGCCCGAGTGAGGGGGGGCCAGCCGGGCAGCCACCAGCAGCTTCTGCCGAGCCTGCTAGTGACCAGCCTGATCGGGCTGTGAGTACGCCGGCTTTGGGAGATGCTCTCTTCCCTTGGAAGAGGCGGTCTGACGTTCTTCGTGATGCTGCTCAGGTCACTGCCAGGGGACCGTTCTTCTTGGAGATCTTCTCGGAACAGCCGGCGTGATGAGCGGCGTGCCTTGCCTGCGACCGATCGATGTGGTCGCAGAAGGCCTTGTTCAGGAGCCCTCCGACATTCTGGACGTCGACGTCTGGACCTTCGTCTCCTCAGTTCTCAGGAGCCGTTCGGTTCTTGCGCTTGGGAACCCCTTGCTCGTCTTACAGCATGGCCCGCTCGGTGCAGATTAAAGGTCCGCGACCGCTGCGCTCAAAGAAGCACATTCTCGGGCTCCCCAACCTTTCTGCGTGTTCACGAATGGGGCCAAGCAACGCTCGGGAACATACTCACAGACTGCTCGAGGCTGCCCTCACAGTGATGAACCAGCGCGGCGATTTCTCGGCCCGAGAACCCAGAGATCAGCCTTATCTGGCAGATGCCCTCCATCAAGTATCTGCAGATTCTTAGGCAAACCTGTTCAGTATATGCTCGGATCAGTGTTTCTTTGGATCGCTGCACCTTAAGCCTACTGCTTTGCTCTGCTCGTTGCCCTCCCTGGAAAAGCTCAGCCATCGCTGTCCTGGAGGTCACCGACATGTTGCTCAGTTGTTGCTCTGAAGGGTAAGTAAGGTGCGGGGTAAACTTAAGTGTTGCTGGGTCTTTCGGACTAAAGCCGCCCAAGTTTATCCCTTTAAGTTGTGTCAAGGGTTCGCTGTACAAGTGAAGGAATGCTTTGGTCATGAGTGCCCTCAGTTCGCTCTCACCTTTGATCCAGCTCACGCATGACTCGAGTAAGAGGCCGCTCCGCGCAGCGAACGCTGGACTCATGGGGCGGCCATTATAGATTAAAATCAGGCAAATCAGGGTTCCTCAAAGCCCCGGGCAAATGGGGCGAGCTTTGGATTAGCGGGACGAACCCTGGGCTAAGGGGGCGATTGAAAAAGAAGATCCGGATCCTTCAAGCCCATGGACAGATGGGGCGAGCCGTGAGTAATTGGACAAACCCGGGACTACCGGGGCGACCGAAAAGATTAAGATCAGGCCTCCTCGAACCCTTGGATAAATGGGAAGAGCCTTGGAGTAATGGGACGAACCCTCGCCCGAGCCAACAGGTGAACTTTGGGTCGTGGTGTGAACATGGACGTAACATGAGATCGTTGTGATTTAAATGCGCCGTCGGCGTCCTTGTGTTTCAAAATGAAGGCAATCTGTGTTCCAAAATGACGCAGTTTCAGTTTGTCTTCCGAAATCACACCAATCAGTGTTCCAAAATGAGCCTTCGCCCCTGGAGTCGCCATGGAGAATTGAAACAATTGGATTTCAGGCTATCACACGAATTTCTAGCGGATTAATCAAGGCGACTGGCTCGCAAACCTGCCAGAACTGGCAGGAGAGCTTGGAGAAAATTTCAAGTCTGCGGCCCAGTGAGCTGGGATACTGTTGCTTCTGGGATGGGCACTTGCAAGGTGCAGAAGATTTCGTCAACTTCATGACCAAGGCCATACCGGTCAGTATGCAGCTGGTTGGTTCGCGTTGCAAATCAGTCGCGCCTTGGTTGAGGAAGGCATGGCGCATGAGGACCTCCAGAGGCCTCGTCTTTCGCACGCATCATCTTGAAGCGCCAGCGACATTGGTCACGGGATGTCTATGGCTGTTGCACCCACTGCCGCACTTGGCAAAATTTCTTGGAATTGGAGGAAACCCAGCTGGTCATACAGATGGATGATGGGCTTGCTCCCTGAAGATTGGCATGAATCGTGGCAAAACCTAGCTTACACTAAGCCAATCTCCCTTCAGATTATCTCATGAGATGGGTGGAGGTACCCCCTTGCATAAAATGGATTCCGTGCCATGAGTTGACGTGCCGCCCTCCCCATCTTATTGAACAAAGCAGTAGCGATGCTTTCGCCCATTTTAATGCCAGAGCTTGAAGAGGAAGCCATACCGGCTCCTTGATTTACGATTTGCTGCTGTCAGGATGCTGACCGGCGATCCCAAGCACATGGAGGTCAGCCAGCCATGTCAGCCTCGACTGCTTTCGAGTGCTGTCCAGCCTAACATGAGCAGGAGTTGGTCGCAAAGATGTTGAACAAGGCTGCAGATCCAGGCGGGGGATGGTCGTATGTCGAATTCATGGGGAGACTCGAGTGGTTGCAGCAGATTTTACGTGACACCTTACTGGGTGAAATCGCAAGTTGCACCTTCTCAAGCAGTACGCAGACCGATTTAGCACGCAACCTGTCCGAAACTCTCTAATCTGAAGTGCTGGTGCCCCATCAACCATGGTGAATTGGCCTGAAAGTATCGACTTTTGAAAGGTGATCTGTGGCCGGAGGGTTCTAGAAGCCTCTTGAACATTACAGTCTGATTGCTTTTAAAGTTTCGAGCTGGTCGTGCAACTGGCATGGACTTTTGGCAATGGCTTTCGATTTGCCGGAGCGATGAAGCGCATCATGTCTGGTCCATGCTGCACGGAACATGAAGGCAGCGGATTGGCTAGCAGCTTGGATCTATTTGGATCTGCTGGCCATATCCTTTGTTTCTTGTACTTGCAAAGTTACCATGATTCCAAAGTTGGGATGTGCAGCGCTTAGGTCTGCAGACTCAGTGCTCAGTATCTTGCCAAGACTGGATGGTATTTCGCCAAGATGTAAGCGAAAGACGGGCCAATCTCGGATGCAGCCGCTTAACGCGCCATGCATCAGATTGATTCTTCCCAGCCACAGAACTTCTCCAACTTGGGACAAGCGCCCAGAAAGCTGAGATTGAGGAGCGCGGCACTGCTAGCCTCTATTTCGACTGCCTCTGCAAAGCGTTTGCCGGAGTCCTTTCCGCAGCACCTTACGAATTCACTGCAAACCTCAGCACGTCTGGCCTACGAGGGCTTGTCATCCACTAGCTAGATTGGGCGCGAGTTGTGCAACAAAGTGAGACACGCTGGCTCGCAACATGTTGCCAACACTTCATGAGCCTCAACAGTTGTGAGGGCAGTTGGATAGTCTCCGCTGGAAGCTCCGGCAGTTCACTCTGTGACAGCGAGCTTGACCTGGCATTCGCAACATGCTGCCAACTCTCTTCAGACATCAGGTACCTCAAGCTGGCAGCATGCGCCGTCTCTAGCCTTACCAGGATCTCGAGCAGCAGCTTAGGTAAAGGAACCTTCCCCGCAGGGTACTTCGAACAGTATGCAGTCTCCCAGCAAACTATAGTTCCTGTGCTGGCGCCTTGTTGAAGATTTCCCTTCGTTGGTGACAATGCTGCCGGAATCCGACCCCCAGGCAATCTCCAGCACATTGCGAGAACTTGCACAGATGAAGGTGCTCGACAAATTGCCCTCGGAATCCCCAGCAAGCACTGGTTCTCTCCAAGCTGGACATTTACAGCCGCAGGACACCTCCACCATTGCTCAGTCTTTCGGCAAGTTGAGTGCAGTACGCTCTCCGTCATTGAAGGCGCCAGAGGGGGCAGCCCGACGCACAGCCCACCAATTTCAACCACAAGCCACAGCAAATACATTGTAGGAACCTGCTAGCATGAGCATGCTGGAAGTGTCCCTATCGAGAGTTATGATTGGAACCGGGGAGCAGAAGATTGAGCAGCTCGATGCGCAGAACCCTTCCAACACAGGGCGAGACGTAGCAACTCTGAGCTTCAAAGGGGAGGTGTCCTCGGAGTCCACCCAGCGAGCTGCTTCAAGGCGGCTTTCGAGCCTCAGCGCACAGAATTTGTCCAACATAGCTTGAGAACTCGGTACCTTACTCTTTCTGCACGAGTCAGGCATGAAAATGACTGCAGTGGCAGCTCTGGGTCAACGTGGCATGTTCATTCCACAGGAAGTTGCGAACATGGCCCAAACTCACGCAACCTCAGACACTGTGGAGGAATCCTCAATGTGCATGATTGCAGAGATGTGGGCAGTGCACGCCACCGAGCACAAGCCATTCAATCCTGCAATCTTGGCTTGGTGTTTCGGTAGACTGCAGCTGCAAAGAGCAGCGGTGTCGGATGTGCCATCTTGTGTGGTTTAGGATAGAATAGGAGAGTCCGGCTCGCAGGAGTCATCTAACACAGCATGAAGACATGCTATGCTGCGTGTACACGATCCATCCTTGCTGGATGCGATTGCGCTTAGCGCTAGTTGTAAACATCGGGCACTCCCCCCTCAGCACCTTACAAATGCGGTGCAGGGACCTGGCGAGATGTTTGCGTGGCATGACTTGCTAATGCATGCAATGCAGGGTGCGAGTTCTGCATGTGTTCGGAGTCTGAGATTTGGAGATATGCATGCACTCCTTTGGTCTCTGTCTCGCGGTTGCAGTTGGTCGGAATTGCTGGGGACGTTCGAGCGGTGGGTCGCCTGTGATCCGTCGACGGATGTGCTCGACATCGGGGTGATGCTGGCTCCCTGCGAAGCTGTCCGGGAAGCATCGCTGGAGTGCCGCCTTTGGAAACTCATCACTTCAGCAGCACCCTTAAGGCGGGATATGCTTGAGATTGTGGCTGGCAGCACCGAGCATTGCTTCAACCCGGACGCTTACATCGATAGGCAGCGTGTGGCTACTGATCTCCCTGGCGCTCAGGTTGCGAGGCATGGTGGCCACGCTCAGCACAAGCTCTCTATGCTAGTGCAGTTCGTTGAATCACGTGTTACTTGCGGCCCTAGGGCAAGACAGGATGTGCTTTCGGCCATCGTGGAATTTTCCAACCTGAAAGCAAACTACTGGCTCAAAGTGGCTGGTGACGGAAAGGGCATGCTGATGGATTGCGTTCTGGATCAGGCTGCAGAAGCCAGAGGCGGTGTTCGACTTGAGTTTGGTTCATACGTGGGGTTCTCCACAATCAGGCTATCTGGCATGGCGCCCGCAATGGCTCCAAGGTTGTCTGTGCAAAGCCTGGAAGTTGATCCGTTACATGTATGCGTTTCGCGCCACATGCTAAACCTGGGGGAACGTGCTCAAGTTGCAGAGGTTTGCACAGGACAGGTTAAGGATCTTCTGCCCAGGGTACTGGAGGACTTTGGCAGCTGTGCTGCTGGTCTCGTGTTCATGGACCACAGAGGAACTCGCTTCCATTCAGAATTGCAACTCTTGGAGAACAGCATGTCTTTGTCTCCTGGAGCAGATATTCTCTGTGACAATGTGCTTCACCCCGGAGCGCCAGTGTACTTGTGGCAAGCATCACAAGCATCACAGTCCTGGCTGCAGCGGCAGCTTCGAGTTTGGTCCTTATCTGAATTTGGCGGTCAGACCCCTATAGAAGACTGGATGGCCCACGAGAAGTATCAGCCACTCAGAAAAGTCTTCTCTACAACTACCAGTTGGGTTAGCTGATTGTATGCTTTGTGAAGAGTTCTTCGTTCGTCCTGCTGGTTGACTCGCGAAAACTTATCATTTTCAGCAGCATTTGCCAGGTGATGGTGCAGCAGCGCCGGATTCCCAGCTTTTGGCTCGTTGGTGAATTGTCAACCACGGCTGTACAACTCCAAAATATTTGCCCTGCCTGTGCATGTACGCACAGTGCTAGACAGCGACGGGAGCATGGCCAGACTGTGGAAGTAGCAGTGCTGGAATGTCAAGTGCAGCAGTTCAACTTGTGCAGTGCAAGCAGGCGAGCAAGTGATTGACTTTCCCGCGACACATAGACCTCTTTCGATCTTTCGATGACACCTCTGTGGGAACATCGTTTGTGCTCCATCCTAATGTCAGGTTCAGCATGCGTCTGGAGTTTTGGTGTTGAGACGACGTCGTGTGCGCTGGCCTACGTTTCCTTCACGGGTACCAGGCTATCATTTCCCGACATGCTCTGTCGTTGTTTTGGAGCAGTTAGTGTCGACAGGGACAGGCGATGTGCATATGGTGCATGCTCCGCTGGGCCAAGAAATAAACAGGCCCAGGACGTGCTATTTTCTCTTGCAAGTAGGGGCTCGCACGATTTTGCGTCCATTCAGTCGGTGCTGTAATTTTGTGGCGTGGCTAGAACACGATAGTCGTGCCTCATGCTTTGCACGGGTCAAGAGCTGGTTTTTTGTTCCTCTTCCCGCCTACCCGACCAGACATCTACCCATCGATTCCCCTCAACGGATCAGGGGGCCGGCATGAACATGCTATTGGTTTGTGCTCTTCAAAACTACTTGTAAGCTGCTTAGCTGTGCCCGATCGTGTTTAACCCAGCACATGTTGCCTGGTTGCCGCACATCCGCCGACCAACTCTCAGCTAAAAAGCTGTCCCAGCAAGTCACTCTGAGGGAACAAACAAACATGATATTTCACGCTGCCTCTCTGAAATCTAGACGAAATCACCGTACACGCAGCATGTCACTGCATCCACGTGCGTGTATGGGCCAACATGAAGGAATCCTCTCCCCCCCCAGCCCAACTCTCCATCTAAAGTCATGTTAACTCCTAGGCCCTTCAACCTTTTGCCAACGCGCTTCACGGTGTTCTATGTTCTGTGGGCCAACTACTACTACTACTACTACTCTACTACTACTACTACTACTACTACTACTAGGTAACGGTCGCGTCTGTGACGGTGTCATTTTCTCCACTTCGCCCTACTGAAACTGAGGTTTCGCGCGAATTTTGACTAAAGTCCGCTTGCATCCCGATTTGAGGGTACACGTCATTATGATTGTTGCTCTGAGTTGTTCGCGCGTTTTATAGTGCGTTCGGGCCTATTTTGGAGCCTTTTGCAGA
>CAJNIZ010047082.1:29694-55787 GCA_905231905.1 Symbiodinium pilosum | reverse complement strand
AAAAAGGCCAAATTGGGATGCAAGTGAACTGGTGCCATCTAAAGCCCACGAGTGCTGGTATTTACAGCACTTCGGCCCTTCCAATGCCACAAAACTGTACCGTCACGAACGTACCCGGAGCCTCCTACTACTACTACTACTACTACCACTACCCGCCTACCAACCTACCTTTGTACCTGCCCACCTACCGCCTTCAGGTATCCACCTACACACCACACCGTCCAAAGATTTGGGTTGCGGAAAGACCCGTGCAATTTGCAAACCCATCTCTGACAGCAAGCCGCAAGGCTAACAACAGATAATCGACATCAACAGCAGGATCGTGCTCCCGCACTTGTAAAGCCCATGTCTGTCCGCAACATCTTTCTTTTTGATTGCATTGCTTGCCAGCGAAATTCGGAACTCTGGTGAAAGGCCAAGGACACGTGACAATTTGTAAGGTTTCCAGACAAGCAAGATGTTCCAGATTCCAGCATCTAGCAGAGTTGCTGGGGTGTGGGAGAGGTGGGTAATTAAAAGGCGGGAGGCCGTGGAAAAGGAGCGTAGTAAGCTGGATGGAATCCCGATCTTGCTTGCTGACCAAAATGTCCTGCCCAGCCTGAAGATGCATTGGGGAGTTTGCTTTCTGGCAGATGTTGCCACTTTGCAAAATTGAAAGCCCAGGCTTGCCGGAGCAGAACAAGCCATTCAAAGTGCAGAAGAGCTTCATACTCGCGATGCTTGCATGTTGAATGCAATCATGCGTTGTGCTCGTGGCTAACAGCTCCTCGCAAGCAGGTATCTGCGGAGATTCTACTCGTCCAGCGGTTGGCAGCGAGAAGGCCCAACTAGATGAAGTTTTCTGCTATGGACTGGGTGATGGGAGCAAGATACCTTACAGCATGCCTGAGACAAGCGGGGCATCAGGAAGCTACCTACACGCCCTCCCAGCATTCTCCAAGAGCTTTCCGCTACAATGAACATACGCCACACCAACAAGGCTTCTTGAATGGATTCCTGCCGCAGGGTATGACATGACATGTGGACACTTCTGTGCCGGATTTTGCAACCCGTCTGCCAGCGTGACTTACCGCTTTTGGCATGCCTTCTCCTTCTCAGCTGAACCTCTTCTTGGTGCGTGAGCAGTATTCACAGTTGCCAATTCTGGCAGTTGGCCGTAGGTCAATGCATGTCAATAGGTGGGCGAGTGTGTGAAGTCATAGGCGGTAGAGACCAAACGCCTTGAAGAGACACTTCTCATTGAGGGTCTTGCTCGGCGATGGGATCATGACCAGGTGCGCTCCACCGTGGTGCCTGCGCTTCCGGAGGCCATATTTGCATACCAGTGCGCTGAGTGCGCTGAAGCAGAATATTGACAAAGCCAATGGCATAGTGCGCCCCATGTCAAGGTGATTCTTCCAACGCACAGGCTACAGTACCAGAAGGATATCGAAGGCAGATACCAAGCCGTTGCCTTGCGTCATTGCTAGGGGCCAGGGACCAATTTCCTTGGAAGCGCACTTATCTTTAGCAATGCCGAGGAGATGGAACTCATTTGTGAGCTCCCTGGGGTGAGTGATATGGGCTGCATCGTCAGCCACTTACTTCGCCTGTAGATTCACGGAAGAGAAGTACAGACAGCAATTAGGTGTTGGACATTGCTGAGAAGCACTTGCGTCTAAATACGGTTGCGCGGTCCCAAGACGCAATATTCCACAGCGCTGAACCAGACTGGAGGAAAATTGGCTAACCTAGCAGGATCCGGCACCCAAGTATGCTATCAACGCGGGGCCCTTCCCGGTCGGGAGCGCGATCATTTTTAGACTGTGAGCCAGCAGGGTTTGAGTACAGTCCGGTACACGAGGTACTGATTGAGCCATCTGGTGCCAAAGCAAAGCCGGAGGCTTATGTATTCCAGCCTGCTACAGCAGTAGCATTGCTGCATGTGTTAGAAGATTTTGCATCGCATGGAAGTTGAATGTTCTGCTTTGTAAGAAGGCACGTAGGTACCCGCTGCTTGCATCAAGAAACCATGCCAAGCGCGCATACTTTCGTGATGCAGTCTTGTGCTGCTGTTTTGCCCAATCAGCTTGCTGCAAGGGATAAGCTTTGTGGCACCAGTTTGGAATTGCAAGGCCAAAGCATTTTGGGAACTGAGCTGGGCAGCTGCACGGGTAAGGGCGTAGTGGAGGACGGAGTTGAGGTTGAAAGAGAGTTCTGGTCAATGTTTTGGAGTTTGCAGTAGTCTTGAGTAGTTGAGCCCGCAGCTGATCAAGAAGTCGTCTGACTTGTGCCATGCGTCTTTTTGCTTCAGACTGCATGCGCTACTGCTTGGGAATGTGTCGGTCTGCTTGTCTGCCGTTCCTGCCTTGGACAAAGGGCAGGCGATTCTGCCGGCAAGCAGCTGATGTTCGAAGGACAGCTGGGCTGACGCCGGCACAGGGAAGCTGGCTTCACATGAACGCAGCTGGTGCCTCACCAATGCCAGATCAAGTGCACCAAGCAATGCTTGCCCATTTCGAGCTTGAGCGTCACATGGGGGCATATGCAGCAGAGGCATTGGCTAACGCGCGGGAGGGTGCACGACTTGAGGCTGCGCGTCTGTTAGGCTGCGATGCAAACGAGATTGCTCTTACGGAGTCTGCACAGAGTGCTTGGGCCAGAGCCTTTTACAGCTTGAGCTTCAAAGAAGGCGATTGGATATTGTGCTGGGCCAGCGAATATGCTGGAAATGCTGTGGCTTTTCTTCAGGCTTCCACACAGCACAAAGCTCGGCTTGAGATATTGCCAATGCGACCAGATGGTGTGGTGGATGTATATGCGCTCGAATGTGTATTGAAATCTATGCCCAAGACCTCACGTGCCGTGGTGGCGCTGACACACATTCAGACAAACTCCTCCATTGTTCAGCCTGCCGCTGCGGTGGGAGCTTTAGCTCGCAAACATGGTGCGGTTTTTGGGCAATGTTGAACATCCGGTTGTCTTTCCTGTTCTGTTTGGAGTGAGCCACCAGCTTTAGTCAGGGCATAGATCCTAAGCATCGGAGCCCACCAGCCACAGTGCAGCCCGAACCAGGCCAGGGGCCCCAGCTTTGCCACGCACGGGAAATGCGGGAAATGGCAATGTTTTGAGTATTGCTGCTATTCAAACGTCCAAACAGAAGAAGAAACCTAGAGGGTCTTCTAAAACTGCCCCCGCGACCCCATTTCCAAGAGCAGGTATTCCTCCTCGATGCATGTCAGTCTGTTGGACAGATACCTATTGACGTTCGCGCTGTATCGTGCGACTTTGCCTGTGGTACAGGCCGCAAGTGGCTGAGAGGGCCTCGCGGCACAGGATTCCTCTACGCTCGGTCGGCTGTGTTGCCGCAGTCCACTCCCCATGGGCTCCAGAGATCGGAGCTGGAACTTGTTGGGGAGCCTTCAATGATTGACCACGTCTCCGTGAGCTGGACGCAGCGCTCAGCCTACAAGTTGTCGCCGAATGCGCGGCGCTACGAGATGTGGGAGTCGCCGCCAGCGCTCCATGCGGGTTTGAAGGAAGCTTTGGCACTTTGCATCCGCATGGATCCGCAACATATTGCACAGAAGGCAAGCTATTTGGCTGTCTTGTTGCGTAGAGGGCTAGCGTCCATTGACGGCATTCGTTGTTGTGATGCCCCGGAGCAGTTCAATGAGGCGATCAACGACGGCATATCACGGTGTGCAATTGTGACATTTGAGGCCTTCTCAAACCTTGGTATAACATCTGAGTTTGTCAGGGATGCCCTTGCAGAGCGCAGGATTGCCGTGTCTTTGTCCCCACCTTCGCACACATTTAATGACGAGGAGTGGTGTCTACCCTCGACAGTGCGGTTAAGCCCAAGCTACTACAATGACGAGTCTGAAGTTGACGCTGTCATACAGGCAATTCAGGAGATCGTTTCGAGCTTCAAAGCAAGCCAATGACCAACGCTTGCTTCACTGGCAATAAGCGTGCGTTCGAAAGAAGATTGCGAAATTGTGCTGCCTGAATCTGCTTGCAATTTGCTGCGGACGGTTGTGAATGGCTTTCGGATGTCAGGTTCAGCAAGAAGCGGGCTGAGCTGAGCGTGAGAGTGCCTGCGAAAGCATAGACGAGAGTGGCAGGGAGCCAAAGTCTGTGCACAGTTTCACCACTATGTGTTGAGGGGATGTGGCGTTGACTTTTGAGAATGCTAGAGATTCCCTGCATGTATCATCCTCCATCTCAAGTTCATCACCTACGCGGCGTGCATGAAGCGACTCCAAGAATGCACAATTTGCATGTAAAGGCTGAGTGGCCGAGACATCTGCGGTGCTCAACAAGACTCGCTCAGGATCCCGCGAGCATGAAGCCATGCTTCTTTTTAAAGTGGCTAGCATTGCTGTTCGATGCTTTCTTTGCCGATGCTTTCTTGGTCGCAGCATCTCGCAGCCTTTAATGGGCATGCAGCGGGAAGCGGCTCTTGCCACCTTGCGAACCTCGCTCGGCTTGGAGTTTTTGCTTGTGCTCCGCAATCTTCACACCGGTGGCTGTGACTGCCGCTTGCCGAACATGAGGCCATGCTTCGCATCCACGGTCCCGCTGACTCGCTTGTAACTGCAACTGGTGCCAGCAATGCTCTACGCATACATGTGCGCAGAAAGCATACGCCCTCTGTTTGCTCGCGCGACAGCAAGCTTTATCGATTTGAGCAGCATGCCAACTAGGACTGAGGCTGGTCCAATGTGAATACAATGAAAACACTTGCTGACATTGTGAGTACAAACTATGAACAATTGCTGTCGTATTGTGAGGAAGATTGAACACTCGGGGTCGTGCCAGAAGCATAATTGCATGACGAGTGGCTCTGTGTCTGAACTGCACAAAGCGGAAGCTGGCAGCACCTGGGCCTCCAAGTGAGCTATCGCTCCCCCCCACGCGAAGCAACCTCGGGAAGCCCGACAGTCTCAACAAAAACGTCGACAACCGTTCCGGATCAAGCGTCTACAAAATGCTTTTGACACGACGCACGAGTATTTCCAATTCTGCTGCACATACTTGCACGCCTTCCAGACTCGCGGCTGACAAGACTTGCTTCGTCTGAGAATACATGAATCAACCGACATGGTATTGCATGCTTCTCGGGCACCAGTTAGCATGCACACTGTGCGCTGCGCACTGATATGTCAGGTCGGAGCTGGGAGCTGGCCCGCGCGGCACAACCAACTTCTTGAAGCAGTCAGCGATTGATGCGCTCTATCCGTGTGCAGCAACTGGTGACCAGGACCGGATATGGTGGAAAGAGCGTGTAGTTATTTGAGATTCTAGCTTTGCCAACTTGACAAGGAAGCGCTGTCCGCAATAGCCTTTGCTTTGCAAGACACGGATGTCAATGTTGGGAAGTCAGCTTTAGCAGCGTTAAAGTGTTGCTTGCATGGTTCAACCTCGGATCTCTCGGATGCTAAGCCGCAATGGTGGCGTCTTCATGACTGATTGCTCTGCAAGAAACAGATTCGGCTGTAGCCAAGGCCTGCTTCATCTTAAGCTGCTGCTTGCAAGATGATTGGCCTTCCGTGAGGCGAGCCCATCCAAATTACTCAAGGAGTCTCAAATTTGCATGAGATGCTTCCAGGGTGGCTGCCGCGCAGGTGCTAAGCTCGGTTTGATGGCTTCAATTTTCAACCCTTTGGGTTGTACCAAGGTGTTGGCCCGTATGGGCGCTGCTGGAAACATGGCTGCTATCTTAATCGCAAACACGTGGTTTGATGATAGCAGGCAGCATGTAAGGCTGGGTTTTGCCAATTCTCCAACCAGACAAATGTGCTCAAATAGCACAGACATGATTAATCTTTTGGAGGCGCCTGGCGGTTGAGATTCTGGGGCACTGTGTGGGCTGTGGCATAGCTGAAGCATTGGATGCAGCAGCAGGGCATCTGCAAGATGCTCGGCACAATGCTCAGTGAATCCGTGAAGCACCGATAGTGAATCAAACGTTTGCAGCTAAAGCCCAGCGAGAAGGCAAAGGAAACAATTCAGCTTGGGAGACTCCGAGGTTCTTCGTGCGGAAAGGCGCTGTGGAAGTTTTGGGAAGAGGCGACGACCCTGCACCCATATGGCAGACATAGAGCCGTTTACAAGCACAGTCTATCACAGTGTCCAAGGTGCTGTGCAGGGCAACCGAAGAGCAGCGGTGCTTTTGCGTGCAAGCCTGGAAGATGCGTTTCTGGATGTGCGGGACCTCGCTTGGCGGTGGCATGTGCGTGTGGTGCGTGCTGCTGCCTCATGGTTGGGCGACGAGAGGACAGACTCTGGATTGGAGCTGCTTACCGCACTTGCGCAGCTGGGTGACCGCCATGCACTTCTGGCTGCAGCGGATCGCTTGGGAAGCTCGTCAGTAATTTGCAGACAAGCTGCCGTGGATATCCTAGGAGAAGGAGCCTCGCAAGGCCATCCCCTTGCAGTGCTTGCTCTGGCGATGTGTATTCCTGAAGCAGACCAGGAGTTGGAAGTGAACGAAAGGATCCTCAAAGCAAAGCAGTCGCTGTCTACTTCATCTCGTGACATCTTGCATGCTCTCGATGGTCACCTCGAGGTGGATGCTCTGAATTCGATTGCGCAACGCGAAGCAGGAGAGCAGTCACAGCAGAACCATCATGAGATCGTGCACCAAGCTCTGCGACATTTGGCAGCCGAAGGCCCGACACATTTTGATCAAAAGGAGTAGGCAGTTGGTGATACTTGCACAGCCTCCCAACATCGAATGCACCTGATTCTTAGTTGGAAGTCCTTTGGGCAACCAATGACTACGATCAAGCACTGGCTTGGAGATGTCTTTTTTCTCGATGTTTTTCTTTCTTTGCAAAAAGAGGAAGCTCTGAGACCTCTAGGCATCCTCTTGGCCCCGTCAGTTGGAAGTTGCCTCCGAATTTCTACTTGGAACGGGCCGGCTGAGACTGCAGGTCACAGGAAAAACCTTTGAAGCTTTCGGGGTGAGGAATGGGAACAGGCAAGGGTCATTTTGCTCTGCCTGTATCTGCGTGTGGGATGAGGCTTTTCCAGCCTTAGCCGTTTGCCTCGGAATGAGTCCAGCTGTGAGAATCCACAGAGCAATGGGCCAGTCTGACTGTGCTCGTACCAGGAGTCAACAGTCTCCAACCCTTGGTTTCTTCTCTAAGTCTGAGACCACTGCCAACCAAAACTCGGGGGGTGTTTTTCTATGTTTTTGTCGATTCTAAGCAATAGCAGGTCAAAGTTCATGGCACTGACCCTGTGCCCCACAAACCTCAGACTACAGAGTCGTTGACGAAGCGCAGCGGCCTGTAACTTAAGAAAGATCGGACATCTGAAAGCAGGTTGAGGTCTCTTTCCAAAGCCTTTGTAGGTGGCAAGCTTTAACGCATCATAGCAAATGAAGCACATAGTCTTTAACCCATGCTGTGCACAACATGCGGCGGCCAGTGCGGCCAAGATAGTTCCTGAAAGGTCTCCAACCCATCTTATGTCATCGCAGGACACAACGCAGATACTCCAAGAGTCGCACATATATTATCAAATCACCTCCTTTGACATCCTCCAGCAGTAGTTGATGGTTCATCTCCAGCATTGGGTAAATGGCAAGAAAGAAAGCAAGCCCTGGCAAGATCCTCTCCTGAGGCATTGCTAGTGCGGTGCTGTTCATCCTTGATCTGCGACGAGATTCAACCGAAATCCAATTGCACGCGGGCGAAGCACCTTGCTCCAGGGAGGCGCGCGAGACGAGCGCCGCATTGAATGTGCTGTCGGCTGTCAGAGAAAGCAATATGAGGACATGGTTAAAGAATGTTGACAGTCCTGGCGTCCAGCGAAAAGCAGACTTGTCGCCGCATGGAAGGGCTGAGTTTTACACGTGCTGCAGGAGTCCTTGCAATGACTTCCCTGTGCTGGAGGCCTCAGATTCCTATGTCGAAATGTCAGCTTTAGAGGTGTTGCAGGCTTCCGCGCGGCAAGGCGACCATCAAGCAATCGCAGCCATCTGCCAGAGTTTGGAGGCCAGAAGTCGGTACATGCTGCCTAATTAAAGCCTCTTGACCCAGCCGCCTCCTTTGAGGCAAGCCGTGCTGACGTGCGGGAGAAGGCGCTGGATGTGCTGGGCGGCATCCCTATGCAGCCCTTTCTTGCCGAATCCCTCGCAAAACGGCTTGCGCATGATCGGTCAGAGGTCAGGCAGGTCGCAGTGTCACTTCTCTGCAGAAACGCTGACAAAGACCTGGTCTTCGATCTGGCGGTATCGCATCTCGACAGTCCTTGTGCTGGAGCCAGGCAATCGGCAATTCGGCTGTTGGCGGGCGTGGCTGAGGATTGTCCAAACTGCCTGCCTGCACTTCGGACGCGCCTCTGCGATGAAGAGGTAGAGGTTCGCCAAGAGGCTCTAACCGCGCTTTGCACTCTTGATAGATGTGCAAGGGCTCAGAGGCTTCAAGTCCACAGTGACTGAGCTCCAGAAGCAGACTTATGTTCTGCAATGTTCTGCAATCCTACTCGATTATGCAGAGAACGGTTGGGGCCAACATGGACACGCAATGTCTGGCGTTGGTGAGTACAAGGAGCAATCTCTACTGCAGGCCGCGTTTCTTGAAGGGCGATGCGCCTACTCGTGCAAAGTTGCCTCTCAGGCAGCGGCAGAGCGGAGCGATGCAGAGCCCTGAAGTGGGTGTGGGACGGAGGACAACGCGAAATGTAGATGGCAGATGATCGCAGAACAACGGCATGCGTGCTCGTGGACTCGTGGGCTTATCTGATCATGATGGCTTGAATACGGACCCCGGGTGAACCCTGCAAAACAAGCTCTGTGCGAGAAGCAACGGTGAGAAAACAGCATCACGTTTCACTTCAGAAAAAAGCGCGACCTTGGTAAAGCAACCTGCTTGTGTTATCCGTTGTTATCCAGCCTTGTGTTCGCATGTGTTCGCAGCTTCGGTTCGAGCTCGAAGATTCAGTGCCAGCGTGGATCTATTGCGGACTGATGCAGCGGCGCACGAGAAGGGGCCTGCTGGTACTGCCAGCCTTGCTTTGCGGATGGGCGAGCCTTGCTCCAAGTTTCATGATGCCCTCAGGGAGGCGTGAGGTCCTCTCAGGAGCTTTGGCGGTTTCAGCGCTGCTCGCAGTCCCAGATGTAGCCTCGGCAAAACGTGGCGCAGCGGGAGGGGACCAGAACCTTCCAACGCAGCAGTCCATGCCTGGCGAGATTGTGACCGAAGAGTCCATCAGTGAAGACTGGCAGCCTGTTGATGTCGGGGAGTCGACCCTGGTAGATCCAAATGATCCAAAGTACAAGCAGATGTCAATGCTGGCACGGGACATTGAGAAGCAGAAGGCCAAGAATGAGGAGTTTGATAAGATGACTCAGGAGGACGCGTCTTGCTTCTCAAAGAATGAGAACCCAGCCCTGGCCAAAACCCATATACCGTTTCAAGGATTCTTAGGCTCCGATGCCATCTCGAAACTCGAAACAGCAGCTCCAAAACATGAAAATCTGGTCACTGCATCCTAGGCTCAAGCGAAGAAGACCCGCGGTCTCGCGTCCCTTCGTCCCTTCGTATGTTTGCTACTTTTTGTTGTCATGCACTTTTCCAAGGCTCGATCCAGACCAAGCAAGCCTGTGCCACCAGTGTTGGCCGAGAATTGCATAGGCTCTCGAGAAAACTGCAGGAAATCTAGACGTCTTTGCTTAAAGCGTTGCGCATTTGTTGGTCTTCTCATCTGGCTAAAGGCCCGGGAGCTCCGCGAAACAAAACAACAGAATAAGCATGCTGAAAAATGGGGGATCATATTTAGCATCATGCACTGAATGAAAGAAAGGAGCCTTCGCCGCACATAGTCTAACGACCCAAGGAGGCCTGAAGGTTAGTTAGTGTCGGCGAAGAAGTTTAGAAGTTCAGAACCTTGTTACGCCAATGTGCGGCGTGCCTCATATCATGTGCAAAGCTGCGGGTCTGCCTCAATTGCAGGAGAAGCAGCAGAAGATGTGTGAGCTGCTTGGCCGAGGATGCTCCAGCATTTGAGGTACACAACCAATGCAAACACCAGAGCAGTCTGCTATGCCTTTTGTTCCAAATTCCCTGTCCAAAGCATTATCTTGTCATAGAAATCGTAGTCTCCGCGTCGGTGACCGCGTAGTCATGTCGAGCCTTCTGATCATGAGTTTGAACGTCATCAGAAAATGTGTCGCCGCAATGCTGCACGTGTGCTTTCGTTGACAACGCTTGGCTACATTCATGCTCTGCCGCCAGCGTGCCATCTCAACTGAAGCAGGTAGTTTAGTTCCAGGATCCAAATTCAGATTTACATGAAGTGCAGTCGAGACCCACGCAGCAGCCAACATACACACATCGGTCTTGTCATCTTTTGGTAATTGTTTGAGCAAAGGATGGCAAAGTTTGAGTCCGTGCATCTAGCCCTAGTGCATCCAGCAAAAGTCCGCGCCCAACGCCTGGCATCTCACCAGCAATGTCGGCAAGTGCGGCTGCGGCGAGTGAAGGGGATGACAGTTCAAGTGATCCAGAAGCCCCGAAGCAGAGGCAGATTGTTGGCAAAGCCGTGCAAAGACTTGTCTGGGCTGACGTAAAGCACCGGATTGTCAAGAAGAGTCGCCAGCTAGGCTTAGCAACGAGAACAATGCTTCAGGCTCACACCACGACATCTTCAGGACGGCTGACAAACAAGTTTGATAAGCAAATAGCTGGGCAGCTTCAGTCGCTTGATAGGCCGTTGTCTAAGCATGCGAAAGAGACAAGGCTGCTGAGGGAGCATGCAAAGCTACAGCTATTGGAGAAGTCAGCGCCACTTCGAGCTGAATACATGGAGAAGTTGAAGCAGTTGATGAAGCAGCGAGCCACTGCAGATCCTGACATGTGGAATTGCATCAAGGGTTGCTATGAGTCGCTGATCGACACTGTCTGGGAAGATATCCAAAAGGAAATTGAGCTGAACGTGGAGTTGGCCTGGATGAAGTTTGAGAAGTACCAGGAGCAGTCGGGTCCAACATCAAGATGGTTCTGCTGCTATATTTGGGTGCGGAACTTTGTGCTGAAACATTATCTTCCATTCGACAAGTCGTTGTTTGGCAAGCTTAAGGATCCGCTCTACATTGCCCTGACTTTTGCTATGCTGATTCCAAATGCCGGTTTCCGCGTCAGCGTCCTGTCACTGATTCTTATTTTCATTTTATTCCCATGGCCACCTGATGAATTCCAGTTGATCAACTTCATTCTTCTGTGCAAAGGCACGCAGTTCATCACTGGAGGGTTGCTCTCAATGTCACAAGGGTCCATAATCTATTTGAAATGTTTCACATGGCATGATGCTGACCTGGGGAAATGTATCTCCGAGCGTGGCCCCGGCCAAGTCTCATCGCTCGCTTTGGCAATGGCTGACTACCTGGGTAGTATCGTTCTGGTTTGGATAGCTTTCCTGGCGCTTCCATATGCGCGCGAGCAGCGAGCTGCGGCATTGGCCAAGGGTAGGAGTCAAGCTCCGAGCAGGGTTGGAATCGACCCGGATCGTGATCCATCAGCAGGTGCAACGGACACCGAGAAGGGTGGTCAAGGTGGTCGTCTGGCAAGTCTTCTAAAATATGATGTGACTTGCTTTGCCATTTCTTTACTGGTGTTAGTGGTGCTCACGCTCAGTTCGTACGAACTACCGGATCGACATGTGACACTATGGCGGCACCTCCTGGAGAACATCTTCTGGTGCAAAGTCTTGTACTCGCTGCTGTCGATGCCATTTTCTCTTTTCACCATTCAGCCGCTTCAGCAGGTATTGACCCATGCTGCTCCAACCGGGTTCAATGCTCAAGGAGCTTGTGTGCCATTCAGTCTGCCAGAGCCCTGACGTACGCTACGAGGAAAAGCCATTGAAGTGCTGCAAATTATAGGAAGCTGTTGTATGCTTGCCATGCTGCAAGTGACGTTCTGCCCGGATCCACAAAGCTAGTTCCAGCACTGCAATTCATGACTTGTCAGCCCGGAAAGCTGTTCATCTGACAAGCGTTGTAACATCATTCTTGCATTTGCAATCGCAAGCTGCCATCCAAATGAAGCGTCGCCGGGTGGAGACACCGGGCAGAGCTAGAGGCACAGGCAAGGGTGCCTCATCGACAAAAGTTTGCATGTGAGCGATGTAGCTATGCTCAGGCCACGGCTCGAAGCGAGCCAGGGGAAGAGGACGAGGAGGAGTAAGAGGAGGAGCACGAGGAGGAGCAGGAGGAGGAAAAGCAGGAGGAAAAGGAGGAGGAAGAGGTACCCTGCACCAGTTCTTCGGGCATGGTATACGTTTTCGCATGGCACGTGTTCCCAGGGTTCTAGAGTTACGCATTGTGCACAACCCTTTGCTGCATTTTCAGATTGTGCTCAGTCAGCAAGTCTAAGATAGGCCAAGATCCTGCATTCAGGTGCCACGCATGTGAAGCAAGCCTTCCGTCGCGGGCGTGGAGGCGAGGCGGTTTGCTGCCAATGACGCATTTGTTGGGGAAGCCCCCTGAGGACAGTCTGCCAAGCACCGAGGCACGCTGCCATTCTTGAAGTTGAAGGGATTTGAAGTTTGCCTTTTGCTTGGTGCTAGTGTGTTGCAGTGGTGCGGCTTTATGTGCCAAGCAGCCTTGTCTCCATCCACGCAACCGGAATCCATTTGTGACCAAGCCTCGTTGACATCTTGGCAGAAAGCGGGCGGCGAAAGCTGGCAGAGCTTTAATCAGGACCCGCACTGCGGCGCGCCGCCGTTTCCCAAGCTTTGCCGCTGTCGCCCTCTTTCATTCTAAATCCTCTTACCAGTTGCAACAGTCATCCAGGCATGGGCCAGGGTTGTGCTTGTGGTGGTTGTTGTTGGATTTCCCAAGCTTTGCCGCTGTCGCCCTCTTTCATTCTAAATCCTCGTCTTACCAGTTGCAACAGTCATCCAGGCATGGGCCAGGGTTGTGCTTGTGGTTGTTGTTGTTGTTGTTGTTGTTGTTGTGGTGCAGTGCGCCTCAGAGCCATTATCAACCTCTTGCTATGCTTGCCCTCGGACACCACGGGCAAGTTACTATGACAGCTCAATCTCCAAGATGACTCGAGATTCTTGAGCAAAGCAGCTTTGACAAATGCTAAGGTGCTCGCTATCTGCTTGAAAGTGCAATCAAATGGCCTCTCGCTCCATTTGGTTTCCACGGTGACCTCGTTTGGGGCGTTGGCCGAAAACCATGGATGGGGTTCAAGAGGTCCAGACCTAGAATGGAGGCTCTCTTGGGCCAACTGGACCCCAACAGGCCATGCTGGGCGTTTTGTGCGGACAACTTGATATGAGGAGTAGTGAGTGGGTGCCCTCTTATGGACACCGTGTTGCTGATTCTTGCCGGCGCGCAAGCCAGTTGCGGAGGTTTGCTGCCCACATCTATGCCTGTGCTTTCATTCGGTTACATGTTGTGTCAGTGTCGCGGGCAGTGCTCCAAAATTCTAGATAGCTTCTTCATAGCAATTCGGTCTGGCGGACGCATGTTCACCTGACAGGACAGCCGGATCAGCAGCCCGAACGTGCAAAGCCGATGAGGGACTTGTTGGACTATGCACGTTCCAGCTCCAAAGCACTGGACAGCTTGGATGACGCGGAGCGGACCTTGCTTGCAACAAGGGCTATTGAGGAGATGGCAGATCGCGTGCTATTACTCGCTGCAGATCAGAAAGCTTCAAAGCCGCTAGAAAAGCTAATTCGGCAGACTGGACCAGATGGCTTCGGTATCGCGCTGAGCGCGTTGCTGGGATCCATAAATGAATTGGCACGCAACCAATATGGATCTCATGTTCTCGAATCTGCTTTGGTTTCTTGGGCCGAGCGCCTGGGGCAGCCTACGAGCCCCCTTGTGGAGCCCATGGTCGCCATGTGTACCAAGCTTGGACAGGAGAACTTGTGGGGCGAGCTGGTGGTGGACCCATGCAGCGCTCACGTGGTTCGTGCCTTGTTGCTAGCTCTGGGTGGCTTTGTTGCCGACTCGAGCGGGAAAGCCGGAAAAGGGAAGGAGGCGGCCAGGGCCGGGCTGCTCCCTGCCAAGAAAAAGGAGGTGCCAGAGCCCATTGCAGATTGCCGCAGGAGAGCTGCTGCAAGCCTTATCAAGCTCCTTAGAGATGATGACTCTCACGGCTCGGGCAGATCCCTGGCTCTGAATGTCCATGCGAGCCCGGTTATCCAGCTGCTCCTGCGGGTTTTGCGGGAAGCCGGCGACCACTCGCTGCTGTCAGAAGCATGTGGCGCTGTCCTCTCCCCTTCGCTCCCGCGCAGGTGTGATGAGCTTTTGGATTCTGCACCAGGCTCAAGGGTGCTCGAGGCTGTCATCGAAACTGCAGGATCAGAGCTTTATGGAGAGCTCTTCAATCGCTTCTTCCGCCCTCGGATTTCAAATCTTGCCATAGGCACAGAATCATCATTTGGACCCTTTCTGGTGCAGAAGTTGGCAGATGGACTGCGTGAGGCTCCGCAGCTACAACTTGCTCTGTCTGAGCTGGATTTCACAGCCTGTTTGCGAAGCAGCTCAGGTCCCCAGCAGCATGTTGTTGTCCTCCGGTTTCTGGAAGCAGCCTTGCGCTTGCGAGCTGGCCTGAAACAGGCTGCTGGAGGCGTGTTCCGTGCATTGGAACTGCAAGCTTCATCACAGTATCATCAAGCCTGGCCTTCTTTACTGTCTCTGGGAACAGCAGCTAACATTGAAGATTTGTACAAGGAAGAGGGTTCAGAAAAGAGGCTGTGCAAGATTCCAGCAGGAGGTCCGTTATTGCTGACCGTACTGTTGCGCTTCCCTACAGAGACTGTGGCACCGATTACGTCAGGACTCGGAAAGATCCTGAAAGAGAAAACTTTTCTTTCAGCTCTTGCCATGGATGCGCGCGGAGCGCGTGTTCTTGAGGCAGCTCTGGCTCCATCGTCTGCACTGAAGGCAGCGCGGCTGAAACTCGCCAAGGCTTTCAAGGGCACCCTGGACGTATTGGGTCCACACCCCATTGGCGGCTGGGTATGTGCTGCCTTGTGGCGCACCAGTCTCTCTGACACCTCGCTGAGAACCTCCTTCGCCACCGAACTCTTAAGTGTGGAGGATCAGCTGCGCAAAGAGAATTTTGCAGTGTGGAAGATTTGCGGTCTCCATCAGATGAAGCAGCGGACAGAGGAATGGACTCAGCAGCAGAAGAAAGCTGGCAAGATTCATGCCCTGTTTGAGGACATACTGGATGGAGACCCGGAGGCTGCAAAGGCTGCTGCTGCATCAAGAGTACGTGCAGAGGAGGATGAACAAATGGCCAGGGCGCATGAAGATCCCTTTGCCGCTTGGATACATGCTGTTTCATTCTAAAGCTAAGCCTAATTGCAGCCCCCCAGGGCCTGCCGCAGGACCCTCTGCAAACACCAACGAATTCGGCTAGTTTTGCAAGTCCCAACTCTGCGTATGCGCGAACATGCCGCCATTTGTGCCGCCCAGCTGTGGTTGTAACGCCCGACTCAACGTGTCAATTCTCGGTTTAGCAAGATGATACAGCTGAACCTGAGTTGCTCACTCCTCTATCTTGACGTAGGCCCCAATAGCGATGACCCTTAAGTGAGGTTTCCCTGGAGATTTCTGGAGGAAGAAAGATTCTTCTGCGGCGTAAATGTACACCCGCCTCCTTCCCCCCCACGCCGCCACCCCCGACCGTCAAGATGGAAGAGTAAGCAAACCAAGCTCGGATGTAGCATATCGCCAAAGCAGTAGATCACCCGTTTGGTTCTGGTGCTTCAAACCACACAGGCGGCACATTCGTGTGTCCGAAATTGCAATTTTCAGATGTGAAGTTGGGGGCTGCCAAATTAGCCATATTCATTCGTATTTGCAGTGGGTTCTGCTTGTATGAAACACTCGTGGTAGGCCCTAGAGAGCGAAAAGGCGAACCTCATTCCAAGTAATTCTACATTCCTTGGCCTTGCATGGTTTGCCTCTTTTTTTTTCAGTTGCCACTCACGGCATACGAGCGGAATGGGCCTTGTCCCGAGGTGCAGATGCTCTTACGATGACCTTCGCGAACAAATCACCTGAAGCAGCAAGCCAGTCGCACCAAAGACGCTGCCTAGGCAGCATGCAACATGCCTTGCAAGAAGGGCATCCTCATGACTCGCATGTGTCAGTGAGATAGCTGGCGGGCCCGAGACCAGCACCTCGGAGCTGCAGGCAACTGCCACGGAAGTTTCCAGAGATCTAGCAGGATCATCCTATATGCTCGATTGCTAGATAGCCAGATAAAGCTTGCAATGTCTTTCAAACTCTGGACAGCTGGCATAGAAATCCTGCCAGCAGTCGGATATGTCAGAGCAGTGCATCTAAGATCTGGCTGCGATTTCCGGCAAGTTTCAAAAACTCTTGAAGCCGAGATAGATTCTGCTGCTTATGCGGGAGAGACAGTTTTGAGATGCAGAGCAGTTCCACAGTGCAGCGTTGGCTTGAGCCTTTGTGGCCCGCGCGTAGCCCGGCAGTCCCACTGCAGCATCCGCAGCACCCACACTTCGTTTGGCACCCTGTTCATGCGACATTTTGACTGATGAGTCCGACTTGGTGAAGAAGGGGAAGAAGACGACAAATAAGAAGCAAGAGCCGCCTCAGACCTTGCCAGCAATGTGGGCTCGAATGCGATTTCGACTTGCTGCACGGGTGCCTTCATGGCGACCTCTCTTGAAGCGTGCCCTGATGCAAATGAATGTGTTCAAGGCAGCAAATTCTTTTTTTGGCCCGGGTGTGCTCAGGATCGGCGAGAAGAGCAGTGACAACTGTGACAGTGTCGCTGCTTGGCACTGCTACGGCGCTCACGGCCAGACAGTGGGCTGTACGCTGCTCTGAAGACACTCAGAAGATCTCATAGGATTGCGCGCTTGCTCGGGCTTTTCTTCCCATGCGCAGTGTGGCACCAAGGATGGAACTTTGACCTTGTCAGGCAAGGATGAAGATCTCCTCCTGTCTGTTCTTGATTCCGCAATGCAGACTTTGCGGGATTGGTCGCAGGCCCCTACTTGATTTGGGAGATTTTCTATATGTGTCATGGCTCTACCTGAATTTCCTGTTAGGCTCCGGCATCATGGTGGGACGAGAGTGGCCTTCTCAGCTCGGTATTGATTCCAGTGTACTTGTATGAGAGATGTCTGGATCAGGAAAAGCAGTTCAGATTGCTGATCTTCAAGATGCTCACCACAGCAGCAAGAAAATGGACGGGTTTCCCGTCAGACTGCACATGGTGAGTGCAGTGTGGAACGATACCTCGCTGAACGAGCTCTTGCTCTTGACAGAGGCGTCAGACACTTGCTTGAAGCTCAGCTTTGATCCTGCCCTGGCCAGCATTCAGACACGTCTCCACGTCGGTAGTCGGAAAGACGGCCACGTGCGGATGATCCGCACCATCACCAGACCGATGCTGTTGGGGCTAATCTCTGCTCGCGAAGTCGATTCAGTTGTGCGTGACCCAGCTCCACTTCCAGATGGATCAATCATTGGCGGTGCGCTTGGCTTGCAGTCTCCATTGCTGCTTAAAAAGATCGAGCAAAGCCAAGCGCTGCAAAGCTTGGCATCTCAGCCACCGTCAAGCGGTAAAACGCGAGCGATAGACCACACCAGCGCCCTGGCGGCCAGGGTTCTTGCTGTTGTACCTTGCCACCTGATGAATCGCAGCCAAGGCGGCTACATCTTCGAGCCTATGGATGCAGGCAGTACCCGGCAAGCGATCCTGTGCAAGTGAGCGCATGGATTGGCATGTTTACGATTCCCTTGTTTTTTTTCACACATTGCAGGTGCTCGTTCTGGATCAGAAGCCAAGGGCAAGTGGAAGGTTTATTACATCCTGCTGAGTGAAGCTGGCGGCGGTGTCCCTACCTGGGCAGCAGAGAAAGGGGTGTCCAAAGCAATAGTGGACTCTTGCGTCTGCTACCAGCCACGGCTCTAATTTTCACGTGTGAAAGCATATCGATAAATTTTCAAAACCCTTCCATCACCGTCCCTTCGCAGCCGACTGGTCTTCAGGATTGGTTTGCCTCCGCGCGCAAGGAGCAGCACAAGATGCGAGGTGGATGACTTTCTTCCAGACGCTGCGGCAAGATCAAGGAATGGGCTGGCACGATGTCCAAAGCTAACCAGCCCAGTTGCTGTCAAAGGTCTTTACCCACCTTCATGATACTGTACAACACCAGGACGTATATAGCCTCTTCGCGGACCGAACGGCGAGCAAGCGGCTGACATGTGTCCTTTGTTGTGGGAAGGTAGAATTCGACTGAATCGAAAAAGGCGGCCGTCTGCTCTGCTCTTCAAGATGCCCCGATCACCAATTGCCAAGCCAAGCGTAGTGAATCATGTGCCGAGGCTAACAAAAATCTGAGACATGTCACAACATCAACACTTGCCAAACTCATCCAAACTCCAAGGGCTGAAGCCTACTCTCATTCCCAAACGCCACAGCAGACCAGATTGCCGGCATCACACATCTCTCCTTCTGGAATGCCACGCTCCAATTTTATTTTGCAGGAGTAATATGAGGCTAGATTTACTTTTGACAGATAATTTGAGTCATACAGAGGATAGGAACGCATGCCAGAATCTTCAGCACACTCCAAGATTGAAACAAGTCTTGCGGTCGCCCCAGGACAGCATGATTCCAGTCACTTGTTCTTGAACTCCTGTGCGCGTGAAAACATGTGTGGGAACGCTCTTGTCTTGCTCCGAGCAGAGAATTGGCTGTTAGATTTCTTCTTGCTTCACCCCTTTCGTATCACGACGGTGTTTTTCTAGATTCCTTCCTTGATACGAACGAGTTTCGCAATGGGCTGTACATGGCGTGGCATCATCAGCATCCAGTCCAAACATTTCGTTAGCAGCGTTGCATTTTGATCCAGCCCCCCACAAATGCGACTCCGATCTACTGTAGGAAACATGATTTGATTGATACCAGATTCTGGCGGACTTCTGCACACGATGAGTTGCTTTGTTGCTTGGAGATGTGCTTGCACCGAAGATTTCTCATCTCACATCTAGCTTCATTTGTATTCAGATTCATTGGGAGCCAGGGCATTCACCCAATTGTTGGCATGTAACTGGATTTTGCAGCTCATGTCAACCACGGCATGTGAATCATGGTTTCAAGAAGCATATCGCTTCTATTGAGCTCATGGTTGCAGTTTTTGTTAAGAAAGCTGCCCGTTAGGGATCCGTTGATTGCTGCCACGTAGTCTTGCGGCTGATGCACTAGCCCTCACGAAGAAGCCGAATGACTAGACCACATACCCTTGAGAAAAGGTCCGCGCACAGTGACGCTCAGACTTGCCTGAGAAAGAAGCCCATTCTACCAATCATCCTGTAAACGAGTACCGCAACAATCACTGGGCTTTGCAGCATCGCAACTAGGAAGCTCATCCACCTGACGCAGACGACGCACATGAGTTGCTTGCCAGTGTTGGAGATCTCCAGCGTGCTTGCGAAAATCCAGTGGGCGGGTCAAGTGCTGTTCGCGCACGAAGATGTCTATCGTTGGGCACGGAACCTCTTTGTGCTGTAGGCCGATTCACCGTCAGTAGACCGAACCTTTTCGTGAGACATCATCCTAGCGAAATGTTTCATGAAGAGCAGCTTTTCTTGAACGCTTGGCATTGTTGCGCGTAGTCTGTGACGCACAAGATAGAAGGGCACTCGCAAGCAAGGCTACGATGGCAGTTCACACCACAGAGCAGGATGCTCGGGCCGTTCGCGTTTTAAGCTTTGGTTCCACCACATTCCACCACATTCCCAAGTGCAGATCATGGCTCAAACAACCACAAAGGGACCCAAGCTACAAAAGGCAGCATGAAGGGTTTAGCTGAGTTTGGACCGCTCCTACCCTGGCAAGTCTACATTCATCCCATCCGAATTGTAGTTGCACCACAAGGACTGGAATATGTTGCGCTGCAGGGAAGAACTTTGCAGAATGGAAAGTACCTTGAACTGGGAGCACGAACAGCTTGAAGCTTGGAGAAAGGATGTGCTGCTGATGTCCGTTCTTTTTCGCCAGCTTGTAACGAAATGGTGGAAGGTGCGTCTGTTTTCCGCAATGTGTAGCCCAACATCGTTCCACCGTGGCCTGACTCTTCACGTTTCTTGGCCAACGGCCTTTGGGCAACCTGCTTGCTGACTAAACCTCAAACTCGGACGAACAGCTCAGCTTTCTGATGCTTTCTATCAGCGAGTTTGTTCACCACTTCCCTGGCGCTGGGTGCTTTGTGCCACTCCATTGGAGACAATCGCCATCTCTCTTTCGATATAGGACGTGAGCCGCCAAATCAAGAGTCGATGATAAGAAAGTTGCAGATACAGTTTTGTCCTGTGACCATGGTGGGTCAGAACAGGAGAATTCATTTCTAACAACTCCATTTTCAGGCATACGATTGAACGGACGAATGGTTCGAGCAGCCAGGATTCAACATCGTCCTTGTTGATTCCTACGGAGATGCAAGCCTGACAAGTATCCTCAGCGAATCAAGCAGAGGATACTTTGATCGTTGTTACTGACGTCTAATGCATTACGGTGTATACTTGTGCAGCGCCGATGGTTTCAGATGATGCATCGCATCGCCGGCACAACCTTCAAGTGAATTCTGGATATATATGCGCATCTTGAGCAACAGCAGGTTCTGTCCTGCAAGTGCTAGAAGCAAAAGGTATCAGGCGTCAAGATGTGCGTCGACCGGCACAACGACGGAGATGCCTCGTACCGAGAATTTGGCACAAATGGTGCACAGAGCATTGAACAATTGGCCCAGGTATTTCAATCAATGTACGCTGCATGAGACATTTCGCGACATCATGTATACGGCGCTTGCAGCTCACGAGTCCAAATGCCTGCTCTTTTTAAGGTTTGCACTGGTTTGCACATATTCAATTCAAGTCATAGCTGACGCCCGACTGGCACCACAAATTTGGCTTTGCAGGGTTAGACATGCAAAGTCTTTGTATGAGCGCCCGGCCCGCAATCCCCAGCCTTTGGTCATCGAGAGCGCGTTTGGTTAATCTACATCAAATAATTGACTAACGCAAACCTAAGTCAAACTGCATCATCATGTGTCGAGTGCTGTTCCTTCTATCATGCAGTATGACAACGGCAAGAAAGCACTGTCGCGGTCGCAATGTCTTAAAGTTTGCCACAGCTTGTTTTGGCCTTCCGTGAACATCATGAACAAGAGGTGTATTGTACCCAGCAAGATCAGTCAGCTAGTCCAGCAATGCATTTCCATCGTCCAGAGAATGGAAATGAAATGGTGGCGAGGCCAGTCCGTATGGGTTTTCCTTGACACATATCTTGGGTGCATCCATGCTCGCCAGACATGTTAGGCTCGTGATGCTTCAGTGCCGGCTGGTTGGTCACGAGACGGTGCGCTCAGCTCAAAGCCCGCAGCCAGAGTCGTTTTGGATGGCTCTGCCAGGATGAGACTCTGCAGCGTGACCTTCGTTGGGCCAAGAGTGAGGCAGTGAGGCTCGTACTCTTTAGTTTGAGTGTGCTTGACATTGATGCTGCATGCAAACAGTTTGGTTGGTCGATGGTTTTTTCCTCGTCATGTTCTGAGAGCAGATGGCTCCATCATCATGCTTGCATTGATATCTTCAAGTGGTCCTGGCGTTACAATATGCCTCCGTACCAAAGTCTGTGTGCCTGTATGATGTTCCTGTGACGAGTCTGCGCTTGTCCTCTGAACTTCCTATGGGAGCTTCGAAAAATGAAGCCATCACAGCAGTGTTGGGAGCATGCCATACTTATCCAGAACACTTCGGGATTTTCCCTCTCCCAAGCGCAACAAGCTCTCTGTCCGGACGTTCCTTGCACGGGCAGCGCCCGTCGGAATGAGTTGCTTACCTCTGCTCGGGCTGCTGCGCGCGCAGCGGCTGTATGCGGCTGTCACGCTTGAAGTACTGCCCGTCTAGTGGAGCTGCAGCTGACTTCAGATGAGACTGAGCCGTGTATGGCAACCCCGCCTCGGGCGGTCAACCAAGCATACCAAGCCCACAACCGCAATCATGGCAGACGTTTGGTCATGCGCTTCAGATCTGGAGTCAGTTGAGAGTCTCAATCAGCAACCAGCCGACACTTCCCGGGCGAGTGTGTGCTCGTGCCACAGTTCCGGTCTAGCAGCAGTTTGAAGCTTTTTCGCTCAAATTATTGCCACAGATAATGTTATCGCTAGCCGCATGGTTTGCGTCTCGGTATCACAATGCCAAGCCACCTGTACCCTGTCTTGTTCTGAATCACCGAAGTCAAGGCCAAGAGAGGTTTTGCAACAAGTGATTGCGTGCGAAGCTTGTGAGAACGCACCGTGAACGAAAGCCTTGGAGCCCCGCAGCAGGACCACCATGCCCGGCATGCAGAAGGTGGCGAGGTTTGAAGGCTCCAAGACTTCTGAATCACACGTCTGAAAATGATGGGAAGTCCGGACCGTCTAAAGCCGAAAGGGAGTACATTTGATGGTCCATCTCTCAAAGACTTTAATAAGCATGGTAACATGGTGGTGATTGTTGTCATATTCACATCCTGCCGGACCAGTAGCTTGGCAACAGATGCCATGGCAAATTCCCGCAATGTGACAGAATTATCAAATCATTCATATGGGATCTTGTGTCGTCATGGCCTGAATCGTTTTGCCGTGGTTTCGGACTGTAAACTTCTTGCTGGTCTCCCTCTCGATAGCACGTGAGCTGACCCTGCTTCAAGGCTATGCATAAGAATTTAGTGAAGGTTTCTGATGTTGTTTTCAGATACAGTAAGCAGATGATGTCTGTCTGATAGAGTCCGATGATGCTTGCCTTGGCCGGCACCGAGCCTCGATCTTCTGGATTTCCGTCTTCGAGTTTTCCGGATTCTTCGCGGGGGCGTTCGTGTCTTGAGTGTTGGTAGTCTCGGGCTAGCGCGTGACGTGAACTCGCAAAATTGAGGAGTCCACAAGCGTTCAGCGCAAGCTTGGCAAGTATTGGGCAAGGATCTGCGAGCAATCGGGGGGGTGTTCGCCAAGGTTTGGGCGGTCGGGCTCTTGAATTCTTCCGTACCAAAGAAGATGTCCTATGGAGTAAGAGTATTCAACAGCCGCAAGGATGAGGCTGGTCGGAGATGCAGTCTCCACTCTGTCGTCCGTTTAGGACTCTGGGATCCTTCTCATAACACGCCAATGGCCCTTCTCGCTCTGCAGGCGCGTTTGGCCACTGCCCGCCTAGCCGGCCTGCCGCCGTCTGCCGGTGTTGCGTTGCCGTGTGGGCATCTCGCGGTTCGCCTGAACCGCGAGTGGCAGCTCACTATTTGCCTGCCATGCTCGCTGCCGGCATCTCTTTTGCCCCTCGCTTGGTCTGGCCAACCCTCTTTTGCGCGGGCCAGAGTCTCTGTGGTGCACATCGCCTGTTCTGCCGTTCCTGCTTGCGTTCTGGTTACAGTCCTCGTGCCAGTGATCGCCAGTGACTAGGGCCTGTGTGCGTTGTAGCCTGCTCCTGCGAGGGTTGAATCCGAGTCATACACGAAGCCAAAGACCGGAGCCAAACAATTGTGCGCCGGCGCACCAACACTTTTGCAATTGACCAGGCACGTCCGCAAAGATGTGGTCGATGCTGTTTGCAAGCTTGCGGAGCTTTGTATGCAGAAGGCGCACTGCATGACTTTTTCACAGCAGGATGCTGCAATCTGAGTTGCTTATCAGCAAAGGCATCACTAGAGCGCTATGCCGAGCGCAAGCAGCCTCTCATCTTTCTGCCACGCTCTTACGGCAGCTCAGCACTAGCCCAGCACATGCACCCAATTTGATGATGCCGCTGCCCGACGTTTTCCAAATTGCCGTTTTAAGCGGAAGCAGGATGTCATGCCAGTGCAGCAGTGCCAAAGCCATCCCAAGCCTGACTAGCTTCTTGGCAAATGAATATGAGGTATAACTGCACTATTGGACTCCCCCTCCGCCATTCCCGAAAAATCAGTGAGGACCAGTTTTGTGTCTCCATTTCCTGGGCGCATGCTATCTCTTAGGAGTGACATGTCTTTTCTTTCATAGTTGCGTTGAGTTCAGCAATAGATTTCCATGACACTTGCAGTATGGAGCATGAGCAGCATGAGTGGTACAATGCCAGAGGCCATAGATGTTTGAACCCCGCGCCCTTCTAGTTTCCGTCGTGAAACGTCTTTCTCTGCGTGGCCTTGTGTGGAGGAGTCCAACGCCTTCGTACGCCAGGTGCTGCGGCCGTTGCTGGAAGCAGCTCGTCGCATTGCGCGCGGTTTTTGATGAGAACTTGCATATTGAGCTTAAAATGTGGACGCGTGCGGAAGACTCAGGCTAGTGATGAGAGATCCCAAGCAGTGCGGAAGGCTCGCCCTTGCACATCGTTGCATCTGATTGGATCACCACTGTCTGCTGTCTAGCTGATTCTAGGTCTGTGTTCATTCTGCATGGTTGGAGTCTTTGGCTCAGTGCGAGCGGTGCTTTCCTGTATCTAGGTAGCTAGGCTAGTTCAGCGAGTCCTTGTGCATGACTCTTGCATCTGCGGTGAGTCTCATGCTTGTAGTGGTGGATGCTGTGCACAGCTTACCTGCATTCAACATCCTGCAGCTATGGATTTCTTCGGGTGGAACGCTGACACGAACTCCCAAGGCAGAATGCACGAGACTGGGACGGCGCTGGGGCCATAGCAAAAAGCTCACCTGCTAAGAGCATCTGTCTGGTCCGACTCCGAGGCACAAGGTGGTCACATCACTGGAGCGTCGAAGGGATACAAGGCTTGTTTGGGGGCATCCTCTTCTGTGAGAGCTAATTGGCAACCCAATCAGCAGCATCAATTTATTTCTTTCCGTCCCAGACTCCTGGCTTCTGGGCCTTCCTGCGCTGAGCACAAGCCAAACCCGTCATTGTCGCGCTTGTAGGTCTCCATGGCTGAAGTGCGGAGCCCAGCAGAACATTGCCCATGTCACCTACTTGCGCACATGTCCTGCGTGAAGGGTTACTGGTGAATAATGGCGATGGAGGCATGCCTAATCAATTTGATTTCAAGATGCAGGCGCTCGCCATAACTACGAGACCAGACTCCGTACCATGCTGCTTGTACCACATGGTCGACAGTATTCCAAATGCCCATAGTTTCAATATGTGCTTGGAATGGCTTGGACCTCTTCTGGACAACAAAATCCAAGATGACAATTGCTCGTGGACTGAAAAGCCCTTCAAAAGGCTATGTCAAATCAGTCAGGCGGAACATGGTTGACATGAAAGTCAAGCCGCCAACGTTTCAAGAACACTTCCTGCAATGTCGCCCCGGGATCTGGCTGCTTGATGAGATCTTGTTCTACTCCACCAAATCTAGCTAAGAAAACATAAATGTGAAGCCTTGTCGGTATATCACAACATCATTACAATGCGTAAGAATGCGCATCGCACCATGACCCGCATGCCATAATTATAAACGCTATCGCGCGCCCGCCTCGGCTGGCGGGGAGCGGAGCACACCAATGGTCATGGCATGTAGTTGACACGTGGGGTTTAGGGTCGAGCGAGTAACGGAGGCAAGCCTCACTTCAGACATGTTTGTTGCATGCCTGTTCCAGGATTCATGAGGGTTGGCTGGGCTTAGTCCATCAGCCTTTAGTGAGGGAGTTCGCAAGCTTCGAGAGCCGCAACCGTAGAACCGGCCTCAAAGAGCAGGGTTGTGTTCCAGAATCGGAAACTGTAAGTCCCCAAGTGCAACTCGCCGCTCTCCCCGAATCCTGATTTTTTCCAGAAGAAGGCAGTCAGAACCCCCCCCGTGGAGGGGGGTTCGCCCGCGAGGTGGTCTGCAAAGGGTGCGTAGAGGGAGGTTTATAAGTTATGAGGGTTCCAAACACCCCGGCAATTTTTTGGTGAAATCCAAAGCGTGGGCACGTACTCCGACGCTTAAAAGAGGGTGCGTCGGAATACGGGCCCATTTTTTCGGTGAAAACAAGCATTTGCTTTAGATGTTTTTCCAGATTACAGACCCAAAAGCAAAAGCGCACAATTTGGATCTTGCTACGGCCGTTGTTTAGGGATCGTCCAAAAACATATGTTTAAAATATACGGGCACGGGGACGCATGATGCAAAAACACTGCGGGCGAAAGCTCGCGAAAGG
>CAJNIZ010047082.1:0-20383 GCA_905231905.1 Symbiodinium pilosum | reverse complement strand
TATTAAATTCGATTAAAATGCATGGCTAAAACCAGGATTCCTAAATGCATGTGTTTTTCCAGGTATCTTTTTTAATCAACATTCATAAGTCATAAACCATCTAGTAAAGCTTCGAAATCCAGGAATATAGGATTTTGGTATCGTTTCTAATTCAATTTAATCAGAAATTTACGATCTGGGAAAGCTCCCAGATAAGTTTCATATATTACGAACATGCATACTGCTTTAAAATGAAACTACTATAATTCATGTACATTTAAACTTCACAACCAAATAATAAATGCATAAACTGTGGCATTTGAAATCTGCATTCTGCTTTATAATATGCTTGTGAAATTTACTTAAAATACATAGCTAGAACCAGGATTGCTAAATGCATGTTTTTTCCAATTATTTTCTTAAAATAAGGTTGATAAGTAATGTATAATCTAGTAAACCTTCGAAATCCATAAATCTAGGAATGTAGGATTTTGATATTGTTTTTGATTAAATTTAATATGGAATTTACGATCTGGTAAAGCTCCCAAATACATGAATCCAGGAATTCTGGATTTTGGTATTATTTTGAATCTAATGTAGTAAGGAATTTATAAAGCAGAAACCAAATGCACAATTTTCATAAAGATCTAAAAATACAAAAAATCCAAAACTTTTAGGAAAATCTGTGAAACTTTTGGATTTTTGGATTTTTGGATTTCCATTGTTTTTTGATTTCTATGAAAAATACAAAAACAATGTACATATTTTTATTTCTATGAAAAATTAAAAAACAATGTACATATTTGGATTTTTCACATCTGGTAGTACAAAACCATTGTATTTCCTACGGTTTTTTGGATTTTTATAAAAATCCAAAAAAAAGGAAATACAATGTTTTTCAATAAGGGAAACCTAAAAACAATTGTATTTTTATTTTTAAATGTTTATGAAAAATCACCAAAAAACATTAGGAAATACACTGGTTTTGTACTACCAGATGTGAAAATCCAGCTATGTACATTTTTTTTGATTTTTCATAAACATCAAAAAAACAATGGACATCCACACATCCAAAGATCCAAAACTTTCACAGAATTTCCTAAAAGTTTGGGATTTTTGGATTTTTGGAAAATCCAAAAATCCAATTATCCCAGAGATTCTCCTGAAAGTTTTTGGATTTTTGGATTTTGGGATTTTCTGAAAATTGTGTGTCTGCTCTTTGCTGTCTAAATTTCTTTTTAAATGTAATTAAACACAACAAATTATGGAATTCCTAGATGTTCGTTCAGATTTGGAAGCTTCCCTAATTAATTCATCTATTTTTCAGTCTTTGTTAACCATAAAAAACGGCCAGTAGTTTGAAGGGTGAAATATGATATCCACCAAACAACAAATTCATCGGTATTTACAGTGTTTTCTAGCATTTTTACATCAAAGAAAGACCTGGAGGTAGATCATGGGGGGGGGTGACCATATATATATATGTATATGGTTTCATAAGAGGTATGCGTGGAGGAGAGAGCTGTAGCGAAGGTGTTGGCTAATTACAACTGCTTCTTGTACAAGTCCTGCTTTTGATTTTAGATTTCGTGCTATTGCCACCGCCTTGTCTTCATTGCTGTCATGGTAGCAGCGCTACAATCCTTAACTCTATGACAGGCCTTATAGCAACTACTTTGTGTGTTTGCAGCGCATTCGATGCATTTTGAAGCTTTCTCCGACGATGGCTCCAAATGCTGTGTTCTGGAGGCTTCAGACCACCCTTTCGACAGGGCCAGAGAAACGGAAAAACAACAACGAAAAGCACCCTCCCCCCACCCCACATCCCAAAATGCTGGAAAAGTTCGCGTCTGTCGGAGAGCTGGAGGCAGAGGAGTGACCCTCGGAACTAGAGATGTGAGCGTGGCACGGTCCAGCTCATTAGATGCGCAGGTTCTTGAAGCACAGCACCAATTTTGGACACCGTTGTGTTAAATGATCCTTCGCAGTGCATCTTTTCAAAGATCCGCTAGGCTCTTCAATTTCATCCAACTTCTGAGCTGTTATTGACAGCTGGCCGTGACAAGACGTCGAAGCCTTAGAGATGCGTAGATGCCGACCCTGTCAAGCAGTTTTTCCGTATGACTGTTGATGCCAAGGTTGCGCCTCTTTGCTGTGGATGGTGAGGAGAACCCAAAGGCAATCCACAGCAACGTGTTGGGAGTATTGTCCTAGACTGGCTACATTTACAAGGTGGCATCCTATTACTTCAAGAACTACCCGATTCTCGATGCAAAGTTCACACCAAGCGGAGATCAGGACTGCTTCCGGAATCAGGAATCGAGTAGAGACTGATCCATTCTTCCGCGAAGGTTCTCATGACCAGCTCCTCGAGTCACCTCTGGGGCTCTCATCCAAGTCTTGACCATTCAAGACAAGCAATCTTAAGCCTGCTATTTAAGGCTGGAGCTGGAAGCACTGAGCTTGCACTGCCGTGAGGTCTCGACGTCAGCAGTGGAGAGCCCTTTGAAATGCGTGAGCAGCCCAGCAGCTCATCTCCTTCCGCAAACAGCACAAGATAGCACTTCATGTGTCCGCTTTTGGGAAGGGCTGCATCTTGTCCAACGTGATCATTGGATATTTCGGGGAGGTGTTCCACTCATTCGGAACAAGTTATAGAGAACTGAGATACGTCATTTGACCCTGACGATGCATGCGTCAGTGCTTTTGTCCAGAAGAATCTCGGAAATGAGCGAGAGTGGCAACAAATTTCATTGACGGGAGAGCTACTCAGATGGCGAACAACGAATCCGGTAAGGTAATGATATGCGAGAAGCCAGTGGTGTCTTGAGACTTTACCACATCACATACATCCCAGACGGCTGGCACCCCATGAAACACCGCATCAAACGGCACTCGTCGAGTAACCTCCAGCAGTAGCAGAGGGCATGTCAGGGACCTTGACGACGTGAAAGCCATGCCATGACGGTCTGCCACGGAAGGTTTGGATGAGACCATGTCCCTGCAGATTAGGGGAGAGCGCATCATGTTGTCAAAGCCTCCGTTGCGATGAGGGGCTGAAATTGGGGGAGAAGGGGGTCCGGAACAAGAACAGAAAGCATGTCTCAATGAAGTCAATCAACCCTGGGTCAAAAGCCCCTGTTGATTGGCTGCCAGAAAACTGGCTTCAAGAGGCCCATCACATTTGTAGCCCGTCTAGCAAAATCTGCAGGGTCACATTTGTGGCAATGCGAGATTGAGGAGTGGTTGTGCTACGCTTGACAGATCATTTTGGAATTTGGTACTCTACGGCAATACCTTGCCAAGAAACTGCAGCCAAATCCATGAAAAAACAAAAGGGCAGAACTTGGAGGAGAAGCGGTGCAAGGCAATGACCATCTGCTGTCGTTCCCTGTAGCCTCCAGGACACTTAGAGTCATTGGATGATAGGGCGTCAGACTCATGATGACCGGGCCTCTGATTGCTGGACGCTACATGACATGCCCCAGCTGAGCGACCTCACCCACCCAGACACTTAGCAGGATTCAAAAGAGAAGCCCTGAAGCCTTCTTGAAAAACATGAGTCATGCGAAGGCGGCGAAGGATGACTTTTACAGGTTTTCCTCAAAACCAATGGCCTTTGGTTTGCAGGGTACTAAGGGTTCTGCTTCAGAAGATGGTGCCGCATGTTGTTGCTGCTTCAGGAAGTCCACATCGGAGCGCGCCACGTTGCCTCGCCATGGGCCACGGGCTCGCAGCATGCCGCATCAACTCTTCCCTGTGCTTGCTGCATCTTGTTGCTAGTCCAGCTGAACAGGCCCCGCATCAGCCAATGTGCAGTCTTCCCAGATGTTGGCGCCTTGTCACGCTGCTGAGCCATGCTTCCAAACGGCCAAGCTAAGCGTCAACAATCGAAGCAGCGAGGTATGGGTTTCTTGGCGACGCTGGAGCCATCAGCCTCTGCGACCTCAAGACGAAGCATACGATCAGGAGTGATTTCAACGCATGCATCGCGCACATGCGACCAAGTGCAGCGTACGACTTGGTCCGACTGCGCCCGTGTGCTCGGCAGAGGACCTTTCGGATGAGCTCCCGGGGGGTTTCACTGGTCTTCTCACCAAATCAGGCAACACCAATTGAGTAAAAATTTTTGCATGACGCCTAGAGCTTTTTTGATGCCAGGCTTCGCTCTATTCAGCAGATGAGGAGACTGGTGCTCAGGATGAAACCCCCGCCATGGTAGCAAGCATTTTCAGATGCCTTCCCCGGAGGTGCAACATCTATGAATGGGACATTGTCTCAGGTCGTTGCCGGCAGAAGCTTAAGGCCAGGACCATGAAGTTGATTATGGTCCTAATGACCTAATGACTTTGGATGCAGCTGGCAGCTACTGCTGGTTACTGTGACATTTGTGATGAGAGGAGCCGTGGAGTGTTCGCATCCAATGTCTGGCCATCAGTGCCAATGAGAAAGCGAAGCTCGCCATTGGCAGCTCGTGCGGTACTCAATGCTTTTGTTTTCTATTGCCAACGCTCCCTGGGTTGAAGCACGAGGACTGGTAACATTGATGTCTTTGATGTTGGTGCCAAGCTCTCCGCGGAGCTCACAGCTCGGATATTGCCAACACTGTCTGGGCTGCAGAGTTGCAGCGATGTATGATGCCAAGCAAGACGTGTCAAGGCCTAACCACAGCATCGGCAACCTCACAACAAGAATCGACGCACTCAGGCCACATGCTGATCAATGCATTGTGCCAAGGTTCTCTAATGTAGCCTGTTTTTAGATGACACCATGTCACTGACTTTTGTGATTCCCTTACAGTAGTTCTTAGTTGGTAGGTTCAGCTCTGACGGCCAAATTCTAGCAGCAGCTTCGCGTCTCAAACCTGGCGCGTGGCGAGCCCGGCCAAGGGTCACCTTCCTTGCGTGGCAGACAGGAGCTTGATGGAGCAACTGAGGATGAAGCTGGTACACACTGGGACTATGACTGTCTTTCAGAACTGGCCGACACAAAGAACGCCGCTGCATCGTGTGGCAGCCTCAGCCCAACAGGCTGCGAGCACGTGTCGTGTCACGTGTGTGCGTGCTCTTTTCAATTTAGCTGTCGCTGTGCATGAGAGACCAAGATGCCAGCTTGCTGGGAAGGACTGCATCTGACCACGCGCCCAGGTCTCTGCTTTGGACTTCTCCTGTCAGGGGGGAGTGCTGGCGGTTGGCAACGAAGCAGGGCGGGTGAAACTGACATGTTTTGTTCCTGCTTTGATTCTTTCTCCTGGAAGAGAGCGCTTGGGAAACCTCTGTGGAACATTGCAATCGCTGCTCGTCTGCCTTGGCCCAGCTCTGTGCGCGGCGCCAAGGAAGTCGCGGTCACAATAGAGGGGAGTGGGGACGGGTGGGGCTGGGGGTGACACAGAATTTATGGCCCCCAAAGGGGCTTCCTATAAGCTTACAGCAAAAACGCCAAAGGTGTCCTGTAGAGTACATCGGCCATGCATGGATGTATCTTTGTCTGCCGATATTCCGGGCTGGCCCACTGGGGTACCAAAGCAATTTCTGATTCAGCATCAGACCGCTGAGAAGTATAATTCTGTCACCGTGCTGGTGGTATGCTGCCCCTCGCGAAAATTTATTCTGCCCACCCTTCATAAGTGGTTTATCAAGAAATCGTTGGGCCCAAATTCAACATTACCAGGATTTTCTTGCATAGATTTATGTACTTTCAGTCGCATGCTTTCCGAAGTGACACGGCGCAGGGTCCAGGATAGGCAGCGTTTTTGCCTTGGTTTATATTCCCGGCTGCCAGCCAGTTACTCTGAGTACAAGGTGTTTTGGGCAATTTAGCAACAAAGCCTTGGTCTCTGAGCACAGGATATCTCCGACTTCGGATGATTCCGAATTAGGGTTCAAGTGGGGCCCTACGTGCGGCTGTTGAAAAATCAGGTGTTACCTCGGATTTATCCAGACCGGGGCGTTATGAGACGCTATTGTTATTCTAAATTAAGAAAGGCTGTCGAGCCTTGTGTTAAAATTCAAGTTACGGTCTCACTGGGGGCTGCTTCTGATTGGAGTAGTGTCAGGGCCTGAGCTTGAGTTGCCCCATGATGCAAACAAGGCCGTATTTTGCATTTATTCCTTGCCTGGGCTTGGGAGGGGGTGAAATTGCATTTGTTTGGGGGCCTTTCTTAAAAGCATCCCACCTTCACATTACAAGTTGTGCAGGGCTGTGCATCCGCATCACCATAAGAGAGAAAGCTTTGCCCGTCTTTCATCTTTCAAGAAGATGTGGGTTGTTCATTTTCTCGATTTGGCAAGCAGGTGGTGCCCCGCCGCCCGGTGCTCCCCGCTAGCTAATCTCTTCCATCTCGTTGAAGTGATTTTGCAAGCCGTACGTAAAGTATTCTCCGTGCTCCTTCTCTGGCTGAATGCCGAATTGGTCCTAGGGGTGGTAAGGCTTTATTTCCGGAAGAGACAGCTGCTTGTGTGGGGCTTGAAGTGAATGCAACGCCAGGTGCTACTCTTCAGACTGTCCAACTACGCAAAGGCAGCAGGCTAGAAAGGGAAGCGTGCCAACTCCGGTGGAGACAGTCTTGGCGTGGCCCAGATTGAACCTGCTTGTTTGCCTGTGCATGCCGCAGTCACTTGCTGTACCATGCTTGGTTTTGGTTGGTTCAAGTTGTTTAGACTGTCATAGCATGGGCCCCATCAAAGAAGGTGCCCCAGGCTAACAGCTCCGACTTGAATTTTGCCATAAGGTTCTGAATAATTGCTCATCGTCCGTAATGACAGCATACCATAGAGGGCCTGTTACAATTACACGCGTGCCTTCGATAATGACAACTTTTGCATGACGTCCATACTCTGGATTGTTTTGGTCTGCTTCCATTGTCTGGGTAGCATCGGCACACACTCCTACCGTTGGTGACTCAGAGGTTTTGCCCTGAGCCGTTATAGTTTGTTGCAGGCGTAATTGCAGTGTCTGCCACACGCATATCAACGAAGCCATGGGTAGCCGTTCGCCGACCTTTGAACCCGGCTCCCTGATAAAGCTGCTGGTTCCCCGCCCAAAGCAACCGCCTGCTAAACCACCTGCAAAGCAAACCGCAGCTTAGTTCAATATGATGTTGGCAAAGACGTTCTGCAAGTCTGCTGCATGCTGCCAAACGCTTCTGGCGTTTTGCGCAGTGTGTTTGTGTGTGTAAGAGTGTTTGGGGCACAAGGCGTACGCGACAGTGGATTCCAAGGACGATGAGGACACCCTTTTGCGTGATGCGGCGGATACTGCCTCTACAACCTCAGGCGAGATGCTCGACAAGAGCGAGGCTCCTCAATTCCAGAGCCCGCAGAGCCCTCCTCATGAAGTGGCGACTCGCCCACGGGCTCAACGCAGACTACGTGGGTCCATTGCGGAGAAGCTTGGCAGGGGTCCAGCGCAGAAGCCAGTTCCGGTCAAGATTGACGCGCTGAAAGCCAGCCGTCAGAAAGCCAAGTTACATGCTGCTCAAGCTGCGCCACATATGGTAGCACCTTTGGGGCCTGTTTGGGAGCGCGCAGTTGACACCAGACGGAATGCCATCTACTACTGGGAACATCTCAGTGGCAAATCATCCTGGCAGCCCCCACCAATGCATGAGGGCTGGTGGGAGCGCCTGTATGACGAGAAAAGTCGCACCGGGCCCAGATCTTCTTTGCAATCAGCAGTGATCTGCGGCGATTTTGTTGCCAGTGCGCGCGCTCAGGTTGCGAATTCTTCTGGAACTCAGCTACGCAGATGACGCTTTGGCACCTTCCCCTGTCGGCTGGTTTTCCTGGCATGCTCTCAGGGTTGGCCACGATGCAAGCGAAGTCTGAGGTCTCCGCATGCCAGCCTAACGTAAATGAGTCGCCTAGCCACTAGTTCTGACGTTCCTCACAGGCTCATGAGGAGTGCGGAGCCCCTTTGTTCATGCCGAAGTGAAGTCATTGCTGAGATAGGGAACCAATCATGCCGATGTATGCAGATGCTAGCCGTTTCCGGGTATAAGCGGGAATGAGGGGGAGCATCATGGCATTTGACACGCTTTGCCTTTGTTGCAGCATGCCCCTGCTCACGCAGTACGTAAGGTTTCCACGATTGATTGGCGACATGTTTCATTTTGAAGTCATTTGTCCGAGACATTGACGGCACGCTCTCGCTGCCGCTGCCTCTAGCTGTGGTGAAACCTTTGTATTCCACGAACCCTAACCTGAGTTGCGTCTCGAACGAAACACCATGCTGGACGTGCAAGAGCCATTCACACTTGAACTACAGCGCCAGCGCTGGATAAGAAAATCCTCTCCGGGGCCAGGGTAGTCTCAATTTCTTATTCTTTAAGCCGCTTACGCCGGCAAATTTCAGGGTAATTATCTGTCATGTCAGGGTAGTCTGGTTGTCTGAAGCGGGTTTTCTTTTTTTTTCAATCTCGCTTGCTACGAATAAAGCCCTGCCTTCCAAATGGCAAACAAGAGCCATCTTTATGTCTTTATCTGTGAGTAAGAAAACCAGACCGTGACATTTTCTTATTTACTGTTGTTTCGGCCCAGCTCTAAATAAGAAAGCCAAACTTGGGGAGTTTCTTACTTGCACTTGTTTCAGGCCAGCTCTGAATAAGAAAGCCAGACTCTTAGTTTTATGGTTTTTGGGGCTCCCAATGCTTGCCCAGGTCCCAAGGCTTCCAGTTCCTCCCAAGGCTTCCCGGGTATGCCAGGACCTCCCAAGCCAGAGGCAGTGGGTTTAGGACCAAACTTCTGACACAAGAATGGATCCCTGGGCCAGATTTTTCTGATTATAATTGTAGTGTAGTCTTGCTTGTAGCTTTCAGGCAGTGGGCCCTCCCGAAACTCTCATTTTTTTATTCCGATGTTTTCTTAAGTAGTGCTGTCACTGTAGCCGCAACAACTGATTGCTCTTCAGATTGCCAGCCAGGCGCTTTGCCATCGTTGACGCTTCCTTCGCACTGCCCTTTCGATCAAGAGGCGATACACGAGCGTGTGCATGGCATATATGGCATCTGCAGGCTTATGGATCTATCGCGGCCGTTGCAAATCTTTTGTGTGCACATGTTTGTGGCCTTGGACCCTGTTTGCGCGGTTTCTCGTGGATACAGGTTGGTGCTCGGTCTTCTTTTGAGAAGATTGCACGTGTCAACTATTTGCTGGATCATGGGCTTGCAAGCCCATGTCAGGCAACAAAGGGGCTCCTGGGCTGTTGTTGTCATCTGACATGTTGGACACGACGAGAGCTCATGGTGTGTTTCTCGAACGGCTCACTTGTGAAGCAAGCTGGTTCCGTGAAGCGCGCAGTCAGAGTTTTACAGGTTGATCCTTATGTACGCGCAGCAATGTTCTGGATATTAAGAGGCCAAACATACATGGCGCGCTTCTATGCGCCTCTTGCGCTGAAGCCTATGCGCTGAATCCTTGAAGTGAGTAGGTGCCGCTAACACTGCCCTCATTGCAGTCCCCCCCGCCAACCGAGACTCCGGCTGCGAGGCCAGCGCTGCCTCAGTATCTATGATAGTTTTAGTCTTCGTTGCATTCCTGAGAGTGACAGCACCCATTGCGGCAGGCTGCAGGTGCCCGTAATGCTGCCATGTTTTAATGTGACATGATTAAGCGCCGCCGGTCATAGCTGTCGCTTCATCGGATCCATGATTACTGGTGTTTGAAGCCAAGTGAGTGCCGAACGCTTCTGCGTATGAAGGGGTGGCTCATTCGGAGGTTGATGCACCTGCGTAGACCTTGTCGGCAGGAAGTGGACTCGCATGGATTGTAAAGGGTCCGATTGGGTATGCTGCTGGGATGTTGTGAGTTGTGCTATGTATAGTTATTATTAGTTGTTATTATAGTTCATATAGCTTTTGCACGATTCCTGTTGACCCATGTCCAGGACACAGAAGTGAAAACAGTCGTTGCGTGCTAGCTTGCTTTGATTACCGTCAAATTTGTTTGCGCTTGTCACACCGACTGGACATGACTCAGCAGAGCTATCCCGCAGAAGGAAGGGGCGCCTGAAACTCAACTCTGCCACAGGCATTGTTTGAGGTGAATTGGCAAGCAGGTGCGGTGTCAAAAAGTAGTTGCAAAGCAAATTAGAGGGAGTGCTTTGAAGAGCCTCTTTGGCCTTCAGACATCGTTCCACTGTGCATTGGCAGGATTTGCCGGAATCCAAGGATATGATTGGTGCGCTGCTCAAAGATCCGGTTTGTGGGCAGGCAGAAGAACATGCCTGCTCGATGCACTTCACTTGATTTGAGGTGTTGTTGCCGGCTTTGAGCGCAGTGGTCTTCTGAGCACGGGGTCGGACTTTTCAAACACGGGTGGCGTGAAGAGTGAAGGTTCGAAACCCAGTATGGGCATGCAAACAGCACGGGCAATCCTTGAAAGTGCCTGTCTGCTGTTGTAAGGTAGTGCTTGGGAGCTGGAGGCCCAACCGCCAACGAGCGAAGCATCGAAGGACCTCATTGCATCCACACCTGCTTCGGCTTCTCCTTTCATGGCACACCAAAACATCTACGTTTTTTTAGACGACTTCGCGGTGGGTTTGCAGGTGCTGCTATTAGCACCGCCTTGAATGAATGATTACTCCGACAGCAACTCCAGTAAACATGTATTTCTGGGATTGCAGATGCCCTAGCTTCTTAGTTACTTGGATTGGCCAAATCTACCTAAACCAAGCTTGTAGGGGCGATTTTTCTTGTTTGCAGGGGGCATTCTAGAGTCAGTTTGTAGCAGGTTTTCCGGCCTGTCATGTCAAGCGCCCGTTACATGATCCCAACTGTTTCTTTGCAACCGAATCCATGCAAGGATTCATTCACCTAACAATCCAAGCTTCAGACTGGCATTCCACCGTGCCCGACCGTCAAGACGAATCCATTTGTAAATTGGCTCTCTAGTTGAGAGGTGCACTGTGGGATGGGAAGCCTGAGCAGTCTGATCCACATTGGGCTGCTCTGAGCGGATGCTTGAATATAGGGAATAACCCTACATGACTTGATCACTGCCTTCATGAACCACTGCTGGGATAACACATGTGCGGGCCTGGGGATTGGCACAGTGACGAGTCGGACATTGGCCAAACTAGCAAAATTCGGACATTTGTATGGCCAGACAGGACCAAGGCCCAGATCCCGTGCAGTCCCTGAGCGAAGACGACATGGTCGTGGAGGATGTGCAGATGAGGCGGCATTGGTTGAGCGCAATTCAAGGGGCTTGCAATCACTCGCAATGAGGTCCACTTCGGACAAGGAATGCAACAATGAACAGGACAAGCCTGGAGATGGGCTGCTTCATTAATCACCGCTAGAGCTGTAGTGTAGTTTGCAAGCTTCTGTACATGTCCCACCTTTTTGGTTTGCCGGATCGTCAGGAACCTTTGCCGACTTCAGAAGCAAGCTGATGAAAGAGAGCGCAGACAAACAAGCAGTCGGAGCTTTTGAATGAGGGCGTGGGTTAATCTGGCTTTATATCCAGTCTGTTGCGCATGCTTCTTCTCAATTCTAGATTGCCTACTGCGGGGTGCCGAAAGTTCGACCCATCCGAAGATCACAAGCAAGGTCTTACACAAGTGGCAACGTGACATTCCCCTCTTCCCCCGTAGACGCCCCCACGAGGTTCCCCAGGTCTCCTCCGCAGCTAGAAGGTGATATGCTTTTAAAGAGGGTGCGCCAGAATACGGGCCCATGTTTTTCTGTGGGAGCAAGCGTTGGTTTTACGTGTGTTGACAGATTACAGACGCAAAAACATCGTATGAATGGGCTCAAGTCAGAATGTGTTCAATCTAAACCCCTCCTCACACAGCTTTAGCGCTTTGCAAGCCTGAATTCTCTCAAACATTGCTTCCTACTCGTCCAGTAGACATCTCAGCCGGGTGGATGATACCAGGGCCTGGGGTGTAAGGCCTGGGAAATCCTGGGCATTGCGGGGCTTTGGGGCCCTCCAGGTCTTTAGCGGCAAGTGTATTCTGATGAGGGTCAGCTGAGGGAGGCTTCATTATGGACTCCCTCAGGCCCAGTTATGCCCAGCTTAGGATGATTAAGGTGAACCAGGCCCATTGTCGGGGAGAGTAGTCGACTGGGCACGAGGGGGGGAGGTGACGGATCAGATCACGGCGTATGTAAGTTGACTTTCATTATCTTTCATTAGGTCCTTTATTTGGATTTGCGCGCTCCCCAACAAAATCACATTTCTCACAATGAGCGTGCCTGCCATCTGGCCCAAAACGCAGACAGCTCTGGCATCCTGTTCAATTCCAGCTCCTCGGCAAACAAATTGCATTGTTTAAGGTCTAAGCTCCCAAGTCCCTTCCATGCCTGCAGTAGAAAAATGCCCCACCATCATCCTCATGACCTTGGCCACTTAGACGACGGATGCCAGCTTGGCACGTTTGGTGCAGGTACCCTAGGATGAAAACGGCTCAACCACACATGGGCACTGCATTGGTTTTGCGCGGCGTGCTGACACGTCCAGAGCTCAAATCTGACTGAGTCTCATAGGCACCAAATCATCTTGGCTTGCGACAGGGTACGAGATCAACGACGCCCAGGTGGTGGAAGCGTCATGGGCCTTCGTGAAGGACACTTGCAGTGCAACCGCAGGGGGGGAACATTAACGCATCCGTCCCGCATGCCCCACTCGCCCCAATTGCCCCACTTGCCTTGTGACTTGGATTCTGTGGCAAATACTGTGGGGACCTGACGTTTTGTTTTTTATGATTTGGTCGTGATTTCGGAGTTCTTGGGATTGTGGTTTGATAGCCCGTGTTTTCCTGCCTGCTAGCGCTTGCCTTAGTGATTTGGTAGCTCCTGTTTTCCTGCTACTGCTTGCCGGAGTGATTTCTAAGCTACCCTTTCCCCGCTACCAGTTGTTGGAATGATTCCTAAGAGTCCCTCTAAACTGTGCCGTTCTAGGTTGGAAGCCTTTAACCTTTAAATCTTGACTCAGCCCTAAGCTTAAAACCTTAGCTCCTCACCCTTTGGCATCCAGCCTGCCAAAGTCTTTGCTGCGAAAGCAACTCCCCAGGCACTTGCTTTTACCCTTCCAGAATCATTCCACTCCTGGAGAACTGGTTGGTTGGTTTTCCGACAACGGCCTGGGTCTTCAAGAAGAATATGGCCTGATGCTGCTGCCAAACTGTGTTGTAGCCATAGCCCCAGGGTCGAGGCCAAATGCTCCCCAAAATTCAGCGCGCGCACTGCAGATTTTGGGCGTGATCTGGCGTCGATTCTGGGGCTACAGCACGGTCCCAAAACCTGCAGCGCGCGGGCGCGCTCCTTCGCAGCCGTCGCCGCCCTGAAAACTCCTGATAAATACGATAAAATACGTTACTCCGAAATCACTCCGCAATTTTCCATTCCTGGAGAACTCAGGAAATCCAGGGATTCTGAGGAACCACTCCGAAATCATGCCAAAATCATTCCAATCCCAGGGAAGAATGATTTTTTGAGGAAATCTAGAGGGTTCCGAGGAACCATTCCAAAATCGCTCCATTCCTGGGGCAGTCGGAGTGATTTCGGAGTGGGGGTCGGAGTGATTTCGGAGTGGCGCAGGTTTGAGCTCCCAAACGCGGAGTGATTTGCTGGTGATTGCGGAGTGGCGCGTGTTTGAGCTGCGAAATTTGGAGTGGTCTCCTAGTGATTCCAGGGTGGCGCGGGGTTGAGCTTCCAAACATGGAGCGATTTCCTAGTGATTTCGGAGTGGTACGGCTGCAGCTCGCAACACAAATGTGCAGTGGCTTTAGGACTTTTCATAAAATTGAACATGATGGAACACAAGGTCCATGACTAGACTAGCGACCAGTGACGACTGTCGGTGCATCTGGTGACTTTTGCTAGTTTGACATGATCCTGCTTAATGACTTGGTAAGTGGTCAGGGCTACTGCAATTACAATTATTCACTACTAAGAGCAATGATGATGATTATTAGTATTCCCGCATTCATTGTGGGGGTCTATTTGTTTGATGTGACGTCGCCCGCCGACCCTGCGATTCTTCTTCCGTCGCGCAAACATTTTGGACGCGCCCTATTCTGCTCAAAAATCGCGCGGAGCATCCTCGACATTTTGTCGTTTTATAATGTCGGATTTTTTACAAAGTTATTCGACTCCCTTTTGAATTAGTCTTCCTATAGGGACCTGCGTGCGAATTGGACACGCCTATTTCGCTCAAAAATCGAGCTCCCGCGCGGAGCATCCTCAAAATCTCTGATTTTGCTTATCCTAAAATTGCGCTCGCGTGCGGAGCATTTGGACTGAGATCCTGAATCCCCTCACCGCAGGAGCAACAAGGAAGCCTCCTGTTGTACGAGGCCCTTGTCAAGGCTCTGAGATTCTGAGAGGCCAGCAAAGGGGAACCGGTGTTTCACACAGCGTCAGGTTGCTGTTCCGCCATCTGAAGAGGGCATTGCCTTAAGGCTCGGTTTTATATTCACAGCAAGAAAAGATTCTTTATTCGTTGTTCTATTGTGGACCTGTGAACCAAGTGAGGCAAGAAGCCGAGAAGGAGCGAGCTCACCACCAAGCCTATATGAAGCAGGTTAAGGCGGAGGAAGCGAAAAAGAGGCAAGAGGCCGAGAAAGCGCGAGCTGAGGCCGAATCCCAGAAGAAGGCTGTTGCTGAGGCCAAAATCAAAAAAAGCCAAGCAGGCCAAAAAGAGCCAAGACGCCTTACGCATCCAGGCCCCGCTACATGGCATTGAGTTTGGACTGGATTTTTCGGGTATTGTAAGTAAGGCTTATGAAGCGGGGTAAGGCTTGGGTTTTGTCCACTGGTGTGTTTTTCGGCTCACAACGTCTCGTGGAGCTCCTCTGTTTGAGGCAGGCTCCAGTTCATTCTTGCTTTGGTGTTTAGGCCTCAATTGAACATATGCGAACTTTTCGTTTGGCGTCAGCTCCTGCCCGTAATCTTGAAATCGGGGGCCCGAAAGACTCTCGCCCTGCTGCTTTGGACTGAGAATGGTACTTCATTTAGCTTCTGTGAATGTTGCAGTGTGCAGGCCGCGATTGCGGGCTGGGAACGTTGTCAAGCGTCACTGTGAAGTCACAACACCACATTGCTGGTCATGGCGGTTTGAAAGATATTGAGAGGACGTCATTAGGATCATTAGGTGGAAGGATCAGCGCAAACCACACTGTATGCCCACATGTATGCGACGACATCGTCATATACAGCATCTCAACATGTGTTTGCCCCATGATGCGTTGACACTTGCCGACGGCACAGCTGTAAGCCAGCGAGGTGCCACGCCGTAGGCAGAGTTGGCGACTGGACGCCATGGGGCCCCCGCAGAATAAGGTCAACATTTAGATGCCCCATATCCCCCCACCAGAAGTGGCAAGCAATTGCTGGTTCTGAAGTGTTCCGATGATCAGCCTAAATCAGCTTCAGAGTTTTCAGGGATCATTGTTGGGGTTTTCAGGGTCTAAGGCTGAAAAGCTGACACCCAGACTCTGAGGCAGGTGAGATCGATGCTTTTCTTGCGTGTGACAATCGTTGTATGTCAGGGCGCTTGGATCCTTCAACGAGAGAGCTTCGCAACGCTGGTAAGCAGCCTGAATATTCTGTGGCATGTGCAAACACGCAGAGACAGCTTGGCAACTCACTGGCCAATCTTGTGGTTTCCGAGCATCATAACATAGCAACTATGGCATGGTCTGAAGCTCATGCCGCCGCGCTATTTTTTTTGAGCATAGCCACGCAGGAGTTGGGGCAACGGAGGGAGCTTCAACTTCGGCTGGCAGGCCTTGGAGATGATTGAGCCCTTTGGATTAGCAGGCAGGAGAATGGAACCAAGCGGAGACGTGCGGCAAAAACTGGAAATGGTGCTGGTGGGCTTGGTATGGGAAGATGACAGCATGCATTACAGATTTGAAAGGAATGAGGACGTGTCAAGAATATTGAGAGCATTGATGCACTAATAGGTATCGATTCCTTTGAGTAGAGATATGGGTGATCATTGTTACTGAGCTAGCTTCCGGGTGGTAGGGTTTTACATGAGCTAGTTCATCTGAAGTGCAGGATCTTGAAAAAGTCATCATACAGCAGGAAATACAGATGGGCGAGCGAACTAAGGCATCAGGCCCGCAGCCATTGTGCAGCTGTTCGCACACCTCAGCTACGGGGTGGATTCACGCCGTATGCGTTCTTAGCGCATCATATTGCAGCGTGTTCCCACGAATGCAGCCAGTGCCAACCATGCAGCGGCATGTGCATGTGCATCTTCTGGTCCGGTGCTCAAATCTCGGCCAATGCCGGGCAGCAATTGTGGTGCTTGAGGCTCTGGGTGAAGTGGGCTAACAAACGGACTCAGTGGTTTTTCTGGCTTTTGCTGTTTGCGTGCAATTGCCGAATACCACTAGACTGAAGTGGCAGTGCTGCTTGAAAGACGGAGCGTGTTTTAACTGGCCTTCGAGAATGTCATGCCGTGTGATAGTAGCTCATAGTAACTGTTACATGTTGGACAGCAGAAAGCCAAGTAGTGCGCGAATACCCGCTGGTGTCTGCGCAACGTCAGCATTTGCAGAGCTGTGCTTCTGGTGAAATGTTTTTGTCGATGCAGGCATCTGCCACGGCGAGCGGCGCAGCTAAGGCCGCAGCTGTGCGATGGTGAACATCTGTGTCATGCACATGGGGTCAACTAAGGCAGAAGTCCTTGTGTGGTTCTCCCACCACAAAGCGCTTCCTGTTTCCGTGCCATGGTGTACGTAAAAATCAGAGGCAAGAACTGGAATTTTGAAGGCCAGCTGCCCGATAGAGCAGAAGAGAATCGAGGCGGTTGGCGGATCTGTGACGGGCTTGGGCTGGGCTGAGCTTGGCGTGCATCAAGCTTCTAAATACATGCAGCCAATTTACTTGAGTGACAGGCAAAATGCTGCACCTCAGCCATAGTCGTCGGGCGATCTCGTACCGAAAACGAAGGGGTAACCTAAAAAGAAGGCCCCAAGACCTGAACGAGAGCACTGCAAAACGAATGGGGTAACCCAAAAACAAAGGGTCCAGTTTAGAGATGAGATTTCAACCTGTGGGTTTTGCTGATAGCTCACTTGTCTCAGCCCCATCAGCGGACCTTGTCCGTCAACGTTGCATCGCAAGTCCTTACTTCTCGTTGGGCGAATTGAGCAAGCACTTGAGGCCAGATGGCTTTTGTTTTAATGTGATCTAAGCTTGGTCAGTCACACCCAAAGACTTGGGCGGGGGAGAAAGAGTGGCACGGTTTCCAAATCCCTCAGTTGGCATAGAGTGTGGAAGGAGTTCCAAGATGTGTAATCTCTTTTTGACGTGAACGTTGCGGACTCCTTTGCTAGGCGAATGTGGTCAGGACGTAGGCTTGCCCTCTGGCCAGGTAAAGGGGCAAAGGTTGGCCTGCCGTGGAGCCACAGGACATCTTTTGGCAAGGCGACTCTCAGACCGTGCTTCAAAGAATGAGGATAGGCTGCGAGAAAGAACAGGGACTTGAGTTCAACACTTCAGCACTTGAACGGCCTGCCGTTGCCAGCTTACTTTTCAGGCCATGACCATCTCTACCTCAAAGCGCATCAACAAACATTAGCCACTGTAAATCCCGAAGCAAAGCAAGCTGGCGTTGTTGCAGGCAAATGGTGAGACTTCCATTGTCTAAGGTCATAGACGGAAGAGTCGAGGGCCTGGAACCTTCCAGGACAGCTCCATAAACTGAACAACTCGATTGTAAACTATACTGCGCTCCATGATCCTGCGTGTTGCAGCATCGTATTCCATTCCGTCCTGACACGCACACGGCTACTTGGCACATTGCGAGCCACCCTGGCCTTGGTTTTGCTATTCAAGGACTCTCGGGGATTTCGATGTAAAGATGACGGTGAAGCCAGGGGTCATCTCCATCGTGCCTGAGGCTCGAGTGCTGAGCGTGACATTGTATTCCTTGGGTCATAAGCCACGCAGAATGTGATTCGATGTTAGTTTGAGTCATACTTGCAGCTAAGCCCTTGCATCGCCCAGCTCAAAGCAATCCAGTGTCTTCGATGGTTTGAAGCCAATTCTATTTCAGTGCCGATGCCTGCATGTGCAGAACTAGGTCGCACTAGCCAGGTGCGAAGAGTGGAGGTTGATGCTGGTCAGGGGTTGAGCCATTTACACAACCATGTACTTCTTTGCAATCGGCAAAGCTGTAGTCTAAACTCCTTAAAGCGGGATACATATATATATATATGCATATGCACCCCCCCTAAAACTTACCTTTTATCAGCAAATCATATCCTGCGCAGTAGATTTGACTGATTTTCTGCCTTTTTTGCTACGGTATAAATAATATAGAATACAGCATTGTGTGAGACTGGCCTTACTGCACTCTGAAACTTCCATAGCCTGGCTTAAGTAATGTCGAATTAGTTTACCTGCCTCGTACATCCTCACATAACTTTTCGTGGAAAACAGCTATTACAGTAGCAAACTATGCAGCAAGAATCTCTAAACTGATTTGCGGAGTTCTAGAAACTCCATAGTACATCCACAGTAGTAACCAATATTTTCGTCTAGTATCTACACCATAACGCAACGTCAAAAAGTCCCTCTGAAATCCTGAAACCCAATAGAATGTACCCTACGAACCATGTACTTACCGCATTTCCCTTCTTGAGATCCGATATTCCATAGTATACCGTAAGTATTATGCAAGTTCGCTTTCAAATCTGTACCCTAACATATCCTCACAATCCTATTTCTGAATATGACAACTTAACAGAAAAATCGCAAGAATCTTCCACATCCCTTCCTGCACTTGATTGGTATGGCTTGAATATTCTCGAATTAATTTTCCTAATTGTTACGTCCTAGCATAACATAGAACCCCCTATGAATATTGATAAGTAGCAGAATTTACAGTAAGAATCGCTAAATACATATGTCCAAAGTGTTGGCCTTTTTTTGTTCTTCTGATATCTACGCCCTAACGCAATCTCGAAAAAAAACCCTCTCGAATCCTGAAACCAAATAGAATAATCCCTACAAGTCATGAACTAACCTTTCTTGAGCTCCAAAATGTCCATTGTCTACCTTAAGTACTATGCAACTATGCCTAAGTTGTAAATCCCAAACATTACCATTAAACCATTGAATCGTTAAACCAATGGTTTTCCCCTTATGGACATTCATTGAACCATTGGACCATTGAACCATGAAACCATTTTTCCCCATATGAAAATCCAGTAAACCACTAAACCATCAAACCATTAAACGAACAAACCATTTAACCGATTGTTTTTCCCATATGGAAATCCAGTCAACCATTGAACCATTACATCATTTATGGCTTTCCATAAAGAAAAAACAATTGTTTAATGGCTTCATGGTTTAATGGTGTTGTGGTTTAGTGGTTTCTTGGTTTAATTGCTGAATGGTTTAATGGTTCGCTGGATTTCCGTATGGCGAAAATCGTTGTTTTAATGGCTGAATGGTCCAACGGTCTACCCCACCTGTTGCGAAACAACGCACATGTTTCGAAACGCATAACATCATATGTGTAAAGGATAGAAGATATCGGAATACATGTTATGTAGCATCATGTTTATAAAACATATCACAAAATGGAATACATGTTGTATACACGAACTGCAGGGGGTGGTATATCCTTGTACTTCCTCAAAGGGCATGGGATATACCCTCGCCACTTTTCGTAGCTTCGGTACCAACGGTTCCACGTAGGGCTCATTATTCTCATTAGGATTTATATATTCCACTACCTCTGTAACCCTCATCTTCCTGCGCGTCAGACATCGAAAATATCCATTGGAGACCCTGGGAATATTCCTGAAAAGCGGCTTAAAACCAGAAGAAGAAGCCCAAGACTTGAGAACTTGTATCTAAAGTTCCAGCATATACAGTAAGGAATTTTCATATTTAGAAAAATGAGGAGAACAGGAGCCCAGGAGCGCAAAGACAATTTTAAGCCCAAGGCAACAAATAACTCGCTAAGTTGGCTACCGGTAGAACTAAACCTGAGGTCTTACGAACGGAATAGAAGTCTCTTCTCCATAATGAAGATAAAAGAGATATGCAATTGACTTGAGAGAAGTGGAAGCTCTAGTTTTTTGCAGGTGTGTCTTTTGATCCCGATCAAATTAAATAGAGTCAGCTGGAGCTTGAGCTCCGTGCATTTAATTACGACACCTTTGTTGATAGCAGACGTAAAGATACCATCTAAAAGTATATATATATATACACGCAAAAAAATCAAACTTCAGTGTTTGACCGAAATTTCAATATTTCCTGGAACCAAGAACCAAGATTTCTAGAAAAGTTTTTCCAAAGAATCTTGGTTCTTGGTTCCTGAAATGCATTTCCAAGGAGCCAAGAACCAATATTGATAGAAAAACGTTTTCTAGAAATCTTGGTTCTTGGTTCCTATTTTACTGAAATTTCAGTATTTCCTAGGAACCAAGA